>APFE030030422.1:151624-164721 GCA_000404065.3 Pinus taeda | reverse complement strand
ATCCCCGCACCCAAAATTGCCTTTCCCCAATTTTCCACCAAAACCCTAAAAATCCCAAATCAAACCTTTTTATCAGTTTACTAGCCTAAAATCAGTGTTCTTTATTGCTTGTCTCAGCCCGTTGAAGACCTTTTTCCGAGATAGACCGGAGAGAGCCCTCTCCTGCCCCGTAGGGCTAGCTACGAGGCTAAGTTGTTTGATGTTGCCTTGGAGTTTACCTTTTTTAGCCTGAGGTGAAATTTCAAGCTCTAACAGGCCTCCTACACCAAATAGTGTGAGGTCTAGTTGGGACCTCATACCGGGGAGATCCCCTTTGTTGGCAGGTCCAACACCATCAACGAGAGGTTAGATTGATTTAATATTATATCATGATGACTCTTCCTTATGAAGAAAATACCCTTATTAGAGAATCTAAGGGGCTAGAGAGATTTGTCATCATCTCTCTCCACCTGGAATCCATATTTACATCTAGTAGTATAGGCCATCCTTGTCCAAGCTAAAAAAAATTCAGAAATGCTACCGAGTGCATATTCATTCCAAGAGTTCGGAATAGAAGCAACAAGCTCACTCCAATGTATCTCATTTGCATAAAGGCAAAATATGAATAGAAATATAGTGCATCAAAACAATCCACTCCTAAATCAACTTTAGAGATCCATCTTAGCACTTGATGCACATCACTAGTTAAAATTAATCGTATGGTTTTCGTTTTAGTAGTTCACCATTAGATATGAAGAAATGAGGTCTTATGAACCCCATCTAAAATGATCTAATTAAAAAGAGATGGTTAAGCTGATGTTGGTAAGTTTTACTTCCTTTTTCATGGCCAAAAAGTTCATTCATACTGTGGTTCCAATAAAAAGGAAAGATATTTATCATTTTCTGCAATAGTATTTCCAAATATGCAACCTGAAATATGGATGAGGAAAGCAGTGAGGATGGCTTTTGTGCTCTAGACCACTCTCAATTAATCATTAAAATTCATTGTTAATTTCAGTGACAACTTAGTAAGTCCAGGGTTATGTTTACTCATGACATTATACTCTGCCCAAGGTTGAGAGCCATTGACACTTAATAACATACCCAATATAAACACAGAAATACAATATACTATTAGTTAACTCATAATGTATTTGTCCAAAATATCATGGTGGGGCAACACATGCTCTAATTCTGTCAATTCCTCCATGGGATATGTCAATGTTATGGCAATGAAAATTGTAACTACAAAATTTATAGACAACATTTGGGTTTTTTTTTTCCATGACATTCCTCAAGAGACTTACATACTTAGGAAAGAAAATGAATACTGGTGACAATAAGGCAACTAATCATTACACAACCCTTAATGAGATTCTACGTAATAACATGAAAATACCAGGGATTTCTACAGTGCTCGTGCAAGGAGACACTAAGACATAATTTGCAATAAGCCATAATCAACTACATGTATCCAAGAAATTAAAAAAGAGAATATTCAGAACGAGTTACTACAACTAGCAAATCAACCTCCATCATGAATCTGACCATTACAATGCTAAGTTAGACTTAACGAGGCATGAGACCCTATAGAGTTTGCTTAATGGCAAGGAGATCTATATTGGGCATATGACTGGTGGAATGTAGTTGTTTAACATCAATGGTTGGTGTTCAATATCCTATTTTGATTTTAGTGTCATCATCATTACTCCACAGTCCTACAGATTAATAACTCTACACAACACTAAACTCAAGCCTATGGCATACAAGACAAACAATTCACAGTGATGTAATTTGGTAACCATGCACAAGCAGGTGAACAATCCAACCATAATTGGGATTTTGAGGTAATAATTCTACTATATGGTCGCTGGTATAAGGCCAAGAATTCTCCTCCGAACCATTGGCAGGATGCCATCCATGCAAATTCCACCCCCTAGCTTATGACGCTTGTCCCAATGACCAGGCAAGGAATTCCATAGGTATATTTGACCTCTATCATGCATATAGAGGTTCAAAGTGGCTTGTACTAGGTTCCTAAGGCACTTCTTATCGACCCATTAGCCAATGAGGGTTTATAGAGAAAATCCCGCCCTCTTTTTTTTTTAGGGATTCTAGAGATTGATCCCCACCCCTAAAGGGAGTCCAAAGAAAATATCCACCCGTTATTACTTCCAGGATTCTAGATATTGATCTCTATCTTATGAGGGATTCCAAAGAACAACTCCACCCTTTATTACTTTCGGGATTCTAGAGATTAATCTCACCCTAAGAGGGATTCCAAAGAAAATCTTCACCATTTATTATTTCAGGGATTCCAGAGATTAATCTCCACCCTAAGATTACTTTAGCAACTCCACCCAGTGTTGGGATTCCAGAGATTAATCTCCACCCTAAGATTACTTTAGCAACTCCACCCAGTGTTGGGATTCCAGAGTAGCTAGAGGCTTCCACCCTTTTAACCTACGAAAAGATGCAAATTATCCACCCTCAGTCAACTTGAGTACAAAGGTTCCAATACTGAAAACAAATAGTTCATATTTGTGGTGCAATGGTATGAGACATGCAGATTACAACTTCTAAGCCAAAGGATTGTGGATGCAAATTATTTTTTCTTGAGGAAAATAGTGGCATCATTTCTGAAGAATGAGGACAATCAAATATTTGCATTTCCCGGAGTATATATTTAGCCAGTAAACATACAAAGACTAGGCACACCCTCATATCACTATATCAGGTGGTAACATAAAAATGGGAGTTAATATTATAGAGATGGGTTTAATTATGGTAGTCACAATATATTTATCCATTAACCCAGTTCTAACAAGGAACACTTCCTGCTAAGTGACACCCCAACATCTACAAATGAATTTAGTGCAAAAACACTAAAATGGCCAACAAATAATACCCTAACATCCAGGATAAGTGTTGAGACAACGAAATGACCAATACCATGTCAAAGATGAGTCTCGATAGTTTAACAACGACTGACCTCTAGGGTTGAAGAGTCCTATGTTTCCCTTGAGTTGTCTTCCATCCCTCTCTGCATACTCTTTTTTTTTGCTTTCTACTCTTTCTTTCTTTCCTTCTCTGCTACCCTCCTACTATTCTCTCCTCCTTTTCTATTGTCATGTTGTTATTAAACATCCAACTTCTCTAGACCAACCTGTGGTGTCCCCATGTCCCTCCTGGCCCTGTCACTGCAAATGATTAATTGGTTTCCTGCCATTTGGCCTCTCTTCTCTCCTTGCATGCCATTTTCTCTTTACCGTAGGGCTTGTTCTAGAATCGACAAGGAGTGAGAAAAAAATCTCCACCACCATGTGCTAATAGTCTATAAATATCTATGAACACTTAAGGAATCATCAACTGCATGCATGTTTCTAGTCATATGAGCCCTACACTTGCAAGCATATCCATCCTACTCTAAAATTTTTTCCATAACCTTATAATTGTGCACCATATACTAGGACTTTATGTTTTTCTAATACATTGGCTATTAAGGATAATTTGAACTTCACATTATTAGAATCACTTAGAGGTTATGAAGGTCCTACCTAACTCCCTTAGTTAGTAGAGTAATTTGTTACCTAATGTATATGAGGTCATCTTTCAAAACCAAGGCTCCATTAGTTACATTTGCAAGAATAAATATAAGTGCCTACCTTAAAGAACCACTATATTCACATGACCCTGTAATAGAACCATAAACCCTAACTAGGTTCACATAACCACATGAGTGTAAAGTAACCAAAACAATTAGCATCATAATTACGTATAAGCATAATGACCAGGGTCATTACACTAATAAAGCATAGGGCATTGGAGCATCCTTTAGGCTGGTGCTTGTAAACCAAGGCGTTGGTGCTTCCTTTAGGTTGGTGCATGTAAACCGGGGGTTAGTGCCTCATTCAGTTGGAGTTGAAAACTTGATGTAATTATTTCTTTTAAAGAGAAAAAGACAATTAATAAGAAGCGTTTGGTGGTTTTTGACCCAGAGGGGGTTTTCCACCTAAAAATCTTTGTGTCTACTGTATTTATCTTTCTGCATTATTGTATGGTGTTGTTTATTGGTTTTGTTATTTGATACTGATTAATAATAATATTACTAAAGATTAACTAATGCTCTGAGAAAGATTAATAAAGTGCTAATTGCTAAGAAATATTGATTTACCCCCTCTCAGTAGTTCCAACAGTTTCGATGAGAATCGAAACCATGACCTCACATTGTCTATAGTTTTGAACTCTTTTTCCCAGGGCATATTCTTCTCGTTGCCTTTATCAAACTCTTTGTAATAAACCTTGAGATATAGACCTGTGATCTCAATGACTATGAGTCCTAACTTGCATCAATCCAATCAAACAATCATCACGGGAACATCAACAAGAACAAGAACATGATGGCTCCAATTTGTATACACTATATTTCAGTAAAACCCATTGGGTGAAAAAGTGCAGAGAGATACGAACAATCCTTTGGTTTGTTTCACAAGTTTTTGTGTTAAGCGCTAATCAGGTGGATATTGGTGGCCACCCACCTATTGCACTTGGATGCCCACCATTGTTTCCTTCAGTTTTTCAGTTTCCTTAATTGTAGCACAATTTACTATTTTTGGTTGTTTTTCAGTACCTAGACTTCCGAAGTCGTTTTAAGGCCCTAAACAACATTTTTTGGGGAAAATCATCAGTGGCGAATATTATTTTGTAAGTTAGTATTCGTTGTTATCAGTTGTATTCCTCAGATAGATCTTTCTAATGAGGTATCGTGTGTGTCAAACGAAGATCGTATGCTAAAGTTACAACCCCAGGAAATTGATGTACCAATTTACCCCAACAGGGCCCATAGTTTGGTGTTTCATCTCCTAAGGTTAGGTTTTTAGATGTTTGGGGTTTTCCATTGTTTCTCAATAATAGATAGGCCTTCAAGCCTCATTGTAACATAGTTTAGAGGCATGTAGCCACCACATCTCTTCTCAGAGATAAGCTATCATCGCTCGAGCTAGTCTATTTCCATTCTGTATGTAAGCATATTTCAGTGCTTTGATATTAATCAAATGAAGTTTTATTTCTACTGCATCTCTGTGTTTATGGTTATATCTGTAATTTAAGCATATTTCAGTTTTTTTATATTAATCAAATGAAGTTTTATTTCTACTGCATCTCTGTGTTTATGGTTATATCTGTAATTTGTTCCATTCCTGTTTAAATTCGGATCAAGGGCATCAACAATATTTTCAGTAATTTCCACTTCCAAATGAAGTTAAATATGTGCCTAAGGGGGGCCATAGTGACACATAAATCACAAAGATATGAATAACAAGTGCATACCTCTTTGTTTATAGCCTCAATGTCTTCTTCACAACATTTGTCAACAAAAAGCATAGATCTAAAAAACATGGAGGCAAAGTTTTTGCGAATGTTGAGGCGATACTACTGGTGTCCCTCTCTTCAAATTACAGGTGAGCAAGCAAAGAAAAGCACAAAGCAAATGACTAAGATTCGAGCCTTCGACTTCAGTAATACCAGTTCAATCAAACAATCAACGCAGGGACATCAACGAGGACAAGAATGGGATGCCTCCAATTTGTATAAACTGTATTTCAATAAAGTCGGATGGGAGAAAAAGTGCAGAGAAAAATATGAACCACTTCCAAAATAAACCAAATATAACTAAGCACAAAGAAAATGATTAAGCTTTCAGCCTTCGACTCTTGAGATCCTCATTGTAATTAAACACCTCTCATAACAAAATGTTATATAGAGGCCATAGAAAGCAACATCACAGCTCCCTGCATAGGGCACGAGCGTAAATAGGGTTATGAATCATTGTTGTTGAAACACACATCTCCTCGCACAGCAAACACAAAACACATAGCTCCTCGCACAGGGAACGAGCGTAAATAGGGTTTATTGTTTATTGTAGCACAAGGAACATTTATGATTTTCTATCCGCCTTTGCTTCTGCTTCTCTATGCACGTGTATTCATTCTGGGATATTCTTCTTCTCATCTTGTGTTGCATTGTGGGAGTTCTCATCGATTTTTCCCTGGAGTGCCGCATATACAGTTGTATCAGTGGGCAAATGCAAGAATTGATTTTCAGTGGGAAAGAGTCGATTTCTAGGCAAACATATACCTACTGTACACTAAGGTGATTTCTACAAACACTAGTATACTCAATCTACTATATCAGTTTACATTTGGCCAATTGAAAACTTAGGTGGTCATTTGAAAACTAGGGTTTTACAACGGGCCTCATCCCAAAATGGAAAAAAATGGCAAGGAAATCTCATATTTTGTGGAACCAAATCACTTACGCCAAGTCAAAATTGTTTCAGCAAACAAAATAGGGAAGTGGATTTGGGTAAATGCAAAACAATATCGGGGCATTTTAAAGCGTAAAATTGCTTGCTTTAAAGGGAACAAAGAAGAAGGAAACAATCCCAAAAAAGGAAAACAAATAAGAGAAGCAAAAAGAAAGAAAATTCAACCATTTACAGTCCCACATCACCTCTTAGTTGGTCGTCAAATCTCTATGTCCAAGAACTGATGAAGGCCAAGGCAACACATAAAATTTTGGAAGCCAAAGAACAAGAAAGGGACCACAAAATTTCAAAGATTACACTTGAAAATCGATCTTTAATGGAAGGTAATAGGATTCTAAAAGAGCAAGTAACAATGCTACAAGAGACTTTGGAGACAAGGAAACAAGAATGGGAAAACATGAAGACAACATGGCAAATCGTGAAATAATCAATGGCAGCAAACAACGAAGTGATAATCTCTAAAGCAACTTAGGTGGATACACAAATATCTCAACAGTTAGTCATTTCCAAAAAAAAGGCAAAAGAGATCAAGAGGACAAACATTCCATTGGAAACCAAAACTAGAGTCAAGGACACTAATGGTTACAAAAGGATGTAGGAAAAATAAGATGTAAGTGCTCATAGAGCACAAGAAAGAGAACATAGAGATAGAAAAGACAGGGAAACAAACTTTATTATATGAGGAATAAGAGACTGTGGAAAGAAAGAACTCTCAATTTGACAAGAGACTTTTTGAAAGAAAAAAATCATTGGTAAGGGCAAATTTGTCAAGCAATGAGGGTGGAAAAATATGTGAAGGGAGGCCTCGACCCATAAAAGTCATCACAATAAGTGTGTAAGACACACTATCTCTTAAGAAAAAAGAAACTCTTGAAAGGCTCACACTTCTTCTTAGATGAAGATCTAACTAGGAAGCAACAAGAGGAGAGAAGAGAAGTGGATAAGATTAGAGCAGTAAGAAATGAAGGAAAAAGAGCATGGTTATACAACGGTAAAGTAGTTATTGCAATATTTGGGCCTCATGATAAAGCGGGGCAACAATTTGACAATGAATAAAAATAGTTAATTCTATAATATGGAGGAAAACAATAAGATCAACATGGATGAAAAGGGGTGAAGACTCAAACTTGAGTCTTGAGTGCCAAGCCACATAGCAATCAAATCCTACCTAGGTCTACCTAAGTCTAGTTTGTTGGAACTGTAAAGGGTTCCCTTGGAGGAGGGGACCTGGGATAGGGCCTATTACAGAAGGTAGAGACATAATTTGTCTCATAGAAACTCATGAACATGATGGTTGTAAAACTCCTACGTTTGATCGTTATTTGAAACTAGCAGTTTGGAACAAGGCAGCAAAAAATGGTAAAGGGTATGGACGAATACTGGTTCTATTGAAAGAAAAAGAAGGTTGTCACATACAATTTGTGAAAGAAGATACAAATAAACAATATTTATGGTTCAAAATAATAGAGAATGAGAACCACATAAGAATTGTAGCATGCTATTTTGCACCTCAAGTCTAAAAAACTTACAAAAATAAGGTAATAGATAGCAAAGACCCATATGTAACTTTAAAGCAAGATATTGTTGTATATTCTCAGCAGGAGAAGTTCTTTTAGTGGGAGATTTCAATGCTAGAACAAAAAATCAACAAGCTAGTATGTTTTGTTGCAAAGAGGATCACAATCCTATCTAGCTCATTGAAGAGGAGAATCCCCAATGGATGTTCAAAAGATGACAATGTTAGAAATCATTTTGGAGAGGAGTGTTTGGTCAATTTAGTGTGTCCTAAATTTCTACATTAATTATCAATCCAGGATTCGTAAGCTGACGAAGTGTGGCGCACTATATGTGCAAGATAACCTATTTCTTACTTTTGTCGTTTTTGATTTTTATGTTGTTTTGGGGATTTTTATCTTTGTTTATGGAATTCCTATTCCTAAGTTTCTAGAAGGCAAGTATGGTTATAGGTGTTAAGGCAATTATGTCCTTTATAAGGGTTCCCAAAACTTAACACTTCAGAAGGTCTTAGAACATACTAGTGCAAAATAATACTTTAATCAAGAATGAAAAGATGTTGCTATTGAAAACAAGTAATTAATGAACTACTAATTATGAAACTATCATCTCTGTTGTTGTCTAAATACAGAAAATTGATTGAAGCTACTGCACTCAAGGAAATCAAAGATTGCAAAAAAAGTAAAACTAAAATCAAATTACATCATTCATAGTCTGATTTCTCGACAGTTAGTCTAGCTATGGCTTTTGGAGATAATCGTCAATGACATGAGCAATCCAATATCTAATTGCAGAAAAGTAAACTAAAATCAAATCACAACATTCATCTTTCAATCCCTCGCCAGCTAGTCTAGCTATGGCTTTCGGAGGTAACCATCAATGAAATGAGCAATCCAATATCTAATTGTAGAAAAGTAAACTAGAATCAAATCACAACATTCATATTTCAATCCCTCGCTAGTTAGTCTAGCTATGGATTTCAGAGGTAAATGTCAATGAAATGAGCAATCCAATATCTAATTGCAGAAAAGTAAACTAAAATCAAATCACACCATTCATATTTTGATCCCTCGCCAGTTAGTCTAGCTATGGCTTTCGGAGGTAACCGTCAATGAAATGAGCAAGTTGATTTCTAACTAACTTAACAAAGCAAATGAGCAAAACTAAAATCAACAAAACAAAACTGGTATTAAAAGAAACTAAGAAAAGCAAAGTCAACAGAGGATCAATTCCATATCACTAGTTATTATGAAAATTATACACAGATGCTCGGGCTGCCTACTATATCCTGAAACATGCACACACTGATCAGCATTATACAAAGCTTGTAAAGTCATGGACAGAAGTGAAATGTTAGAAATATATACACAAGTGAATAATTATAAAACATGTGCAGTGAAAGTAAAGAAATGATACATAAAGACTATACAGCAACAATGGAAACGAAACCTCAGTGTGCAGGGGCTCTCTACACAACCTCGGCCAATAGGCTATTAATCCAAAATTACGTTCATGCAAGCATGTAGAATAGATTCTTCTTATATATATCTCAAAACACAGTTACAGCAATAAACTAGTGTCACGACACAGTGAGTTCTTAACAACAAAATTACATTCAAAAGACTAACTACTATGCGTATAGGAACATGATATTTATAACAAAGGTTACATAACTCTTTTCCTGTAAAACTACGTGAACAGAGGACACATGAAAAACAACGTCCATGGATTTAGCATCATGGTCACCGAGATTATGCAATATATTGAAAGCGGTTGTTGGATCCACATCGTGGTCAGCCTACAGGTGTCAGCGTGCCTCCAGAGATCTAGAAATAGCCACGAAAGTCTTCACGTGTTTGAAAACGGAGTCCTGTTGCCATAGGACTCCTATGTTTGACCACTGCTTGACCACCTTTGACCACGACCTTCTTTGATGGATCCAGCTAGACCATTGGGACCTGATCCATGTCCAGGTCATTTCCAACTTGCCCATGTGGCTTGCTTTGCCTCGTGACACCTGCAACCTGTAATTTAACAAAAACGGCTGCGGAAAGTTGAACCAGCTGCGAAAAGTGGCTGCATTCCACAGCTCATAAGCAAAAATCAAATTCAAACAGCAACACAATGACATAGTTAAAAAACCACTTTAAATGCTCTTTTATGACTAATATGCAATGATGTTGATAGCTTAGGAGGTCCAAGTGAATGGAAAGAATCTAGAAAAATGTGTAGGAAAGATGCAAGTTTAGGGCTCAATATACCCCCATTGTGAAGGTGTTGCATGTCCCCATGCAACCAAAATTTTGACTATCCCCCCTTCAAATCATATGCTCTGAGACTTCTGCTAGTACATCCAACCCTCCTCTTCTCTTTCTTGGTGATGCTAACATCCTGGGCTTCCTCATCAAGCATCTGAATTTGAGATTGATCAGTGCTCTACTTATCCTGCTGCACTTTTTCTTCAATTTCCTGTTATTTTTCTACCATAGCCTAAGATGTAGCATGGTGTTGTCATGAATGATCTTATCCAGTCTGCTTTGTTCCTTTAATGCTTCATTTTCATGTTTAATGTGTCTATTTAGGACCTCTAGTTCAAAAATTTCTTGTTTCAATGATTGGATTTGAGTGTCCTCTGTTGTATGAGACTGGATGGATGAAGTGCTTGGACCTGTGGCTGTCTTTTCCAAGGATTCTATATAATCATACATCTCTTGCTGATTCGGGTCTATCTCGAATAAATTTTTCCTTGGGCTGACCCCAAAGTCCTGTTGAGGAGGATTGATTTCAAAGTCTGGCCGAGAAGGACTTATGTCAATATCCAGAGGACTAGTTTCAATATTTGGCTAAGAATGAGGTGGGCTATGGCCAGCTGGAGGTTGTTCTGATGTTCCCCTTCCTAAATCAATAAAATGGGGCCCTTTTGTTTGTGCTTTCCTCCACTTTCCTCTAAGCCTGGTGCTTCTCCTTAAATGTTGTGGGCTAGTGCCCTCTTCCTCCATACTTTGTTTTTCTTTTTCTTTCTTCCTGGCTGCAGTTGATTATCCTTGAAGGTGAGTTAGCCTTTCAGATAGTGTTTGGTGGTCCTCTTCTAAGGAAGGTTCTGGTGATTGGTAGACATCCTCTATGTTTCTTTTCCCTTTCAATTTTCTTTGCTTTTATCCTTGGCTCTTTCCTCCCTTTTTTCAAGCAGCTTATCTTCTTGATTAATTTCTTTAGGAGTGTCTTGAATTTTCACATTAGTTTCCTTTTTCCTACTCTTTCTTGTTGTACTGCTCTCAGGAATTACAGGTGGATCTTGAAAATAGTTTCTCACAAAAAACCATTCCCAGGTATCCCTCTTTTTCTTCCATTGGTCTTCAATTAAAATTTTCACAAGCCCGTGATGATACAAGTGGGGTTCTATGTCCTCTATATTCTTTTGGACAGTTGTGCACATCTTTTTCGAGCTCAGTAATAAAAAGTAAGGCAGATTGAGGGTTTGGTTTTCTAAAAAGTTCATTAGCAGTCGGGTATGATACATATACATTGATCCAAAACAACCTTCACACGTAATGAACTTTTGAATAATCAACAATAAACTGGCCCACTTCTCTTCTAAAGCATGGACATGAATTCCTCGTTTGAATATAGTTACATCCATACCTAGATTGCGTAGGATAACTTTCCAAGCCTTCTCGTCAAAGCATTTGTTCTTGAACCAGCGTTCTCCCTCCTGAGGGAGTTCTGTAGCGGCTGCTATGGATGCCTCGATAACTATAAACTTGAGGTCCCCAATTTCCACCTCTAGGCCGTTAAAAGACCTCGCAAAAGCTTTTGTAATCTACTTATTATAGCCTCTGAACTTTTGAATAAACCATAGCTATCATGCCTTTTTCAATATGTTCTTTACTTGCAGGTACCCCTCCATAAATTTGGGCCCTTCCGGTTCTGCCCTCAACAATAGACCCATTCTTTCCTTTTGTTCTTAAAATTCGTCTGCATGAGAAGGGTTTAGCGGAGGTGAGACGGCTCGATTAGCGGGAGTGAACAGGGTTTATGGAGAAAACCATTGACTGTAAGCGGAAAACAGAGGACAGGCAGCAGAAGTGAATTCTCGGAATGGAGCGGAGGTTTAGGTGAACATGGTAGAAATGTAACCGTGGCTTCAATAAATTAGTAGAGGAGGGAAGTGAACCCAGCATAATTTTTAAACTAGATGGTTGCGGAGTAGGCATAAACACATTCATGAAATGGCTACGGAATTTATGCGGTGGAAAAGAGCTGTAATCAAATCGGCCATGTCCCATAATTACAGGTGGAGTGTAAAAGTGCAGCCAAACACGAGTTAAACCCAAGGATTAATCATGAAGTCGTTGGAAAAATAAATGCATGGTTTGTGGAGGAATGTCATGGAATGGTTATGGAGGCTATCACGCCAACCATTGCATATAGTGGAGCTTATGGTTTAATAACTATGCAAAAATGTGCTTTGAATGCTATTTGAAATAAATTTCTACTCATACCTTGGAATTTTTGCCACTTGTTGTCCATTAACCTTTGATCAGCTGCCCCTTGTTGATGCCTTTAGGTGCCCCATGTCTTCATGATATGTTCTCGGTCATACCTGCATTTGATTTTTATTATTTTTTCCTATTATCTAACTGCCAATGTTGAATGATAAGGTGCTAGCTGCGGAATCAGTTTGCAGCTACGGAAACTAGATTCAGTTGCGGAAATTGGCTCAACAATCATATGGTTGAATGAGATGGATGAATGATAACTGAATGAATGAAAATGGTCATAAAAACTTTTATTGGCGGAATGAAATGAAATGAATGAAATGGAGTGGAATGAAATGAAGTGGAGTGGAATGAAAATGAAGTGGAGTAGAATGAAAATGAGAAAGAGAGAGAGATTTTTTTTTTTGGAAAATATAGGGCATCAGGAGTTCTTGATTTCCGCCCTGTATTTTCTGTATAAGACTGCCAATCAGTGATTGATTTTCAGGCTTATACATTTTTTTTTAGAACAGAAAAGAACAAAGGCTAAGCTGGTGGAGAAGAAGGATTCTTCTTCACCAGCCTTATTGCAGAACTATCTTGAAAGATTTTGACAAATTCCTCTTTTGAGAGTGGCTTATGATAGATCTTTAATCGGTGACCATTTACAATAAGAGGAGTTTGAAATTCATCAATGGTTTTGATTCTTACCGCTCCATTGCTAAAGACTTTGTCAATCTCATATGGCCCAAGCCAATGAGTTTGAAATTTTCCTTTGAAATCTTTAAACTTGGAATCAA
>APFE030030422.1:93872-134059 GCA_000404065.3 Pinus taeda | reverse complement strand
TCACAACATTCATATTTCGATCCCTCGCCAGTTAGTCTAGCTATGGCTTTCGGAGGTAACCGTCAATGAAATGAGCAAGTTGATCTCTAACTAATTTAACAAAGCAAATGAACAAAATTAAAATCAACAAAACAGAACTGGAATTAAAAGAAACTAAGAAAAGCAAAGTCAGCAGAGGATCAATTCCATATCACTAGTTATTATGAAAATTATACACAGATGCCCGGGCTTCCTACTCTATCCTGAAACATGCACACACTGATCAGCATTATACAAAGCTTGTAAAGTCATGGACAAAAGTGAAATGTTAGAAATATATACACAACTGAATAACTATAAAACATGTGCAGTGAAAGTAAAGAAATGATACATAAAGACTATACAACAACAATGGAAACGAAACCTCAGTGTGCAGGGGCCCTCTGCACAACCTCGGCCAACAGGCTATCAATCCAAAATTACGTTCATGCAAGCAAGTAGAACAGAGTCTTCTTATATATATCTCAAAACATAGTTACAGCAATAGGCTAGTGTCACGGCACAGTGAATTCTTAACAGCAAAATTACATTCAAAAGAATAACTACTATGCGTATAGGAACATGTTATTTATAACAAAGGTTACATAATTGTTTTCCTCTAAAACTATGTGAACAGAGGACACGTGAAAAACAAAGTCCATGGATTTAGCATCATGGTCGCCGAGATTATGCAATCTATTGAAAGCGGCTATTGGATCCACATCGTGGTCAGCCTACAAGTGTTAACGTGCCTCTAGAGATCTAGAAATGGCCATGAAAGTCTTCACGTGTTTGAAAACAGAGTCATGTTGCCGTAGGACTCCTATGTTTGACCACCGCTTGACCACCTTTGACCACGGCCTTCTTTGATGAATCCAGCTGGACCAATGGGACCTGATCCATGTCCAGGTCATTTCCAACTTGCCCATGTAGCTTGCTTTGCCTCGTGACACCTGCAACCTGTGGTTTAACAAAAACGATTGCAGAAAGTTGAACCAGCTGCAGAAAGTGGCTGCATTCCGCAGCTCATAAGAAAAAATCTAATTCAAACAGAAACACAAGGACATAGTTAAAAAACCACTTTAAATGCTCTTTTATGACTAATATGCAATGATGTTGATAGCTTAGGAGGTCTAGGTGAATGGAAAGAATCTAGAAAAATGTGTAGGAAAGATGCAAGTTTAGGGCTCAACAAGGAGTTTCTCAGGTTGTGTGATGCTTTCAACTTAATTATCTGTAATGGTCTAGATAAATGGAAAAGGTACGAGAAGTTCACTTGCAACACATACAATGGGGCTAGTGTGGTTGACTACGTTATTTGTTCACAAAGATTGATAGAAAGGATAAATGAAGTTAAGGTTGGAGAACATATGTGGGACTTAAAATAATACCATAACCCAATTTATATAAAGCTATATTGGTTAGAAGAAAGACAACATAGGAGGAAAACCCAATGTTCTCGACAATCGATATCAAGGGCCAGAATGCTTCTAACACAAGAAAACTGCACTATCTTCAAAACAATGTTGGAAAGATCAATTCAGAAGGGGAAGAGTGGTTCCCAAAGCCTCAATAGCCATGAGTTAACAAATATAATTCAGAGTGCACTTGAGAAGCACAAAATAGCAAATAATAGGAAATCTAAATCAAATTGTTTTCATGTAAATGTTTGGTTTGATGAAAAATGCAAAATGGCAAGGAAAACCTTGATAAAGGCAAACGAGGAGAAGATGAATGTAAAGCTATATAAGCAAATTTTAAAAAGGAAGAAAGATGAGTTCATTCAAACAAGGCAAGAAGGGTTAATATATTTAGGAAAGAATAACCCAAATCTTTTTTGGCAGGAACTTCAACCAAGGAAGAAGCAAATTGAAAATAATATTACAACCAATCAATGGGTTGACTATGCAAGACAACTTTATGAGAAAGAATCAGAGGAGGAGCCTCCTCCCAAGATCAACACAACTACAAAGCTTTTCACATTATAGGAAGTAGAGACATGAATTAAGAAGTTGAAAATAGGGAAGGTAAAGGACTTGGTTGAACTTCAAGAAGAATATCTAAAGTGGGGAATGAACATTCTTGCAGCACACATCATGGAAATATTCAGCAATGTTAGTCAACAAGGATTCCCAAGAGATTGGACCACTGGTCTAGCAATACCCCTTTTAAAAGTGGAGATATTAATAATCCTTCAATCCTTTGTTTTCAAAGCTCTTTAGCGGCATAGTAGAAACTCGAATCAGTAAGTGGGTGGAAGTCAAAAAAAAGAGGGAAGAAAGACAAACAAGTTTTAGGCTGAAACATTCTACAGTTGATCATGGTATCACGCTAAGACACATTATTGAAAAGGTTTAGGATGGAAAAGGAGAAGTATTTTGCTGCTTTGTTGACTTCAAAAAGGCATTTGACACGGTTCGTAGAGATAAGTTGTGGAGTAGAATGGAAGAACTTGAAATTTCTTTGCATTATAGAGTTGTTGTCTATAGGCTTTATGAAGTGGTTAAAGTCAAAATTAGAACTTCAGCAGGCATTTCAGAAAGCTTTAGAAGTGACATCGGAGTCAAGAAAGGCTGCCCTTTATCCCCCACTCTTTTTGGTTTATATATTGATAAATTGGGAGAGTGGCTAAATCTGCAAGGTGGGGATGGTGTTCAGTTGGGGGAGTTTGTGATAAAGCTTATTTTATATGCTGATGACCTTGTATTGATTGTTAAATCAGGCCATGGATTATAGATGCACCTATATGCCCTTGAGAATTTTTGCAAAGCAGTGGGGATGCAAGCCAGTACCAGCAAGACCAAAATAATGATTTTCTCAAATAAAAAGAAGCAGAGCCAACATACGTTCTTATTTGAAGGCAACGTTCTTGAAGAAGTAAATGAATACAAGTACCTCGGGATTGATTTCAACAAGAAGATTAATTGGGAGCACTCTAGACAGAAGAGAATTTTAGGAGGGTGGAAAGCATTATATGCTCTTCAAAACAGAGGTAGAGAGGCAAAGTTATGGGATTGGAAAACAATTAAAGTGCTTTTTGGGCTCCTAGTTTGTCCAATGATTTTATATGGGTGTGAATTTTGGGCTAGCAGTGTCCCTGTCTCAAAATGAAAGCAAATTCAAAAAATTCAAAAAGCGCTTGATCATGAGCAAGTTTAAAATAAAAAGTTTGGTTTCCTATGAGATAACGTTGAGTGAAACAAAAACAACTTCCATCGAAGCAATTGCTATGGTGCGTCTCATAAGGTATCTACAAAGAATTGAATAAATGGCAGAAGGTAGATGGCCTAAAGTTATATTCAATGAAGAAATAAGTGAAAGAAAGAAATCATGGATGAGACAAAACAACAAATGGATGCAAAAATGGAATATTTACCTCAATGCCAACAAACAACAAGGATTTAAAGAGTTTTGTTATGGAGAAGTTTCATAAGTGTATATGGGGAAAAGAGTTGGGTAGAAAGAAGAAATACTATGTTCAAGAATTCAATCCCACTTGTGATTTCCAATAAAAAGAGTACATTGGAGCTAGCATTCCATGGAGAGCAAAGATTCTTATTGCTCAATTAAGAACTAACTCACATCAACTACGGTGCGAAACAGGTCGATGGAAAAAGACCTAAAGAAGCTTGGGAAGAATAAGCGTATACTTTTGTGCACATCATAGACAGTGGAATCGGAAAAACATTTCATTTTGGAATGTGATGCACAATTACAACCATAAGTTAACATCGGTCCCTTGACATTGTCTTTTCAGTGAGGGGATTGTTAGAAAGTTGGGTCAACGCATCGTTAATTTGAATAATAAGAAGATTAAATTGCAAAAGCAAAAAACAAAAAAGTTAATAATCCTAGCACTCTTTTCCTTCCCTTCCCCTCGTTTTTTGGCTCCTTTATTTATTTATTTTTTACTTGTACTATAATAAGTTATTTTAACAATTGGAAGATAAGTAGTCGTTGGTCCTAGCACTCTCTTCCTAGGCGCTTTGTTCTTTCCCTTCCCCTCGTTTTTTGGCTGCTCTTTTTATTTATTTTTTAATAATTATTTTAACATAATAATGCAGTTAATGTATCATTATCTAAAATATTTTTATGCTTGCATCCCTTGCTATTCTAATAAATTATTTTAAACTATTACGTTAAACAACTTTACTTTAGTAAAATCTAATTTATTTATTATTATATAAAATAGTTTAACCTTAGTGACAAAAAGTCATTTAAATTTGGTCTAATTTTAGTAAAAATCTCGTAGGTTCATTAACAAAACTAGATATAAATTAACTTAATACATTTTTTTATTCTAATATAATAATATATATATAATAATTTAATATGAGTATTTATAAAATAGTTAGACCTTTATCTAACATGTATAAACATTTAAAAAATTTAAACTTATGTTTTATAATAAATTATAAATTAAAAAATAAGAATATGGTTATTCCTCTGCGTAATATAACTATTTGACCTTGCCTAACTCACTAATCCTCGGTCAAATTAAACCGTTGGTCCATATAGTGGTTGACCGATCAGAAATTGTAGCCATTGAAGGGTCTGCTCTGATTATTTAACATGCATAAGCTTGATTTGATTCTTCAACTTGTCTTGACGATGAACCACACTAGTTGGTTCGAAACGGAGTAGTCTACCTAGGCGGTAGAATGGCTCGTTTTCCGTCATCGACCGGAAAATCGTCCGGCTCCGGCCACCGGGAATGTCTCCACCCTCCGCCACCGTCCCCTAGCTTCGCCACCCTCCTTCTCCGCCACCCTCCCCTAGAAATTCTGTCATTCCCTGCCATTCCTTAACAAAAAATCGGGAGCGGATCGCCGTTGGAGGGCCTGACATCCCCTGACAGATTGGGGACGAGCTATTGCAGATTGTTCCACGGAGCTCCTTATCCCAGTTCTGGTCGGAATTGTCTGATCGCTCCACGACCCACGTTGTCTTGAGCATGAAGGCTCTATATTTCCATTCTGTTTGAATTGGCCCGTTTCTGCGATTCCACAGCCCACAGCAAATCCCAGGGCTCTGTATTTCCATTATGTTTGAATTGGCCCATTTCTGCGATTCCACGGCCCACAGCAAATCCCAGCAATACGATCGACACTAGTATTTGGCACATTCCTTACCATCTGTGAGTGATTTAACAGTTTTCATCGTAGCGTTTATTCTCTCTGTTTCTTTCTGCGAAGCTTCTGTTTTAACAGTTTTCATCATAGCGTTTATTCTCTCTGTTTCTTTCTGCGAAGCTTCGTTGTCCAACTTCACTGCTAGAGCTTTTCTTTAGGAAATTTTATCACCTTGAGGAGGGAAATTCAGCCCATTATAACTTCCATTGCACTTCCCCCATAGTGTTTGATTGGTGTATGTATCTGCGCGGATATGAAAATCAAAGGTAGACCACCAGAATTGAGAGTAGTTCCCTGAAAGATTACATTTATTGGCCCACATATTGTCGTTAACAATGGTCATTGTAAGATCGCTATTATTCCCCAAGAAAGAGTTCTCTACTATGTGATATTCGTGTCCATTTATATTAAGCAGAGGATGACCACCAGAAGCACAGGAGAGTATCTGAAATGCTGGGTCACCATAGCCGCTGCCATTTTTTCCAAAAGGATACCCAAAGTGAAAGCCCCCACATGTGGATGCATTCCAAAGACAAAATTTATATTGATTGCGGAGACATGATGTTGAGGGAAATGTGCATACTGACTTCGGTCTTGTCTCCGAACAACATTTTCTTCAGCGGACATACGATCTACTTTTTGCATAGGAGGCCCATCGTCTAATGGAGCTGAAGGCATTAGCGTATTGTCTCTACCTTGATTACTCATTGATAAAACCTCTTCTGTTCTAAAAGGAAGGTTAGTATCTAATGTCGTCGGCTGGCTATCAGTTCGTACACTGCCCACACTATCTTCTGCATGACTTGTCATAGCTTTAATTCTCTCTATTTCTTTCTGCCAAGCTTCTCTGTCCAACTTCATTGCTAGAGATTTCTTTTGGGCAATCTTGAGACCTTGACGAGGGAAACGTCCATATTGACTTGTAGGCTTTCTATCTAATGTCATAAGCTGGATATCAGTTCTCAAGCAACCAAGGAATTTCAAGCAACAAGAGTTGGAAACTTATACTTGATTGTTGTTTTATTCAATGCTTTAGAGTTTGTACACATATTACACTGCCCATCTTTCTTCGATGTCATCAGACCTGATAACATGCTTAGGCTCACAATATCTCCATTAAAGCCCTTTGACAATAACTCACCAACTTGCTGATATAATTCCATGCTTTTCAATGTACTCATCTTGTGCAGTGCTTGATTTGGCAATGTCACACCTAGAATCAAGTCCATCTCATGTGTAGTCTTCCTCTTTGGTGGCAATCCATTTGGAAAGTCATTGCATGTTGTCTCTATACTCGTAGAACAACCTTTCACTTTTGCAGGGATATTTTCAAGCAACCAAGGAATTTCAAGCAACAAGAGTTGGAAACTTATACTTGATTGTTGTTTTAGTCAACGCTTTAGAGTTTTTACACATCTTACATTGCCCATCTTTCTTCGATGTCATCAGACCTGATAACGTTCTCAGGCTCACAATCTCTCCTTTAAAGCCCTTTGACAACAACTCACGAACTTGCTGATATAATTCCATGCTTTTCAATGTACTCATCTTGTGCAGTGCTTGATTTGGCAATGCCACACCTAGAATCAAGTCCATCTCATGTGCAGTCTTCCTCTTTGGTGGCAATCCATTTGTAAAGTCATTGCATGCTGTCTCTATACTCGTCAAACAACCTTTCACTTTTGCAGGGATATTCTCAAGCAACCAAGGAATTTCAAGCAACAAGAGTTGGAAACTTATACTTGATTGTTGTTTTATTCAATGCCTTAGAGTTTGTACACATCTTACACTGCCCATCTTTCTTCGATGTCATCAGACCTAATAACGTGCTCAGGCTCACAATCTCTCCATTAAAGCCCTTTGACAACAACTCACCAACTTGCTGATATAATTCCATGCTTTTCAATGTACTCATCTTGTGCAATGCTTGATTTGGCAATGTCACACCTAGAATCAAGTCCATCTCATGTGCAGTCTTCCTCTTTGGTGGAAATCCATTTGGAAAGTCATTGCATGCTGTCTCTATACTTGTCGAACAACCTTTTACTTTTGCAGGGATATTCTCAAGCAACAAGAGTTGGAAACTTATACTTGATTGTTGTTTTATTCAATGCTTTAGAGTTTGTACACATAGTTCACTTCTTTGAGTATCATTTATTTTAAAACTCATAGATGTATTTGGGTCCTATAATGAGCATTTCATCTATATAAAGTGGTGATTGCTAAATGTGTTTTTTGCAGAATAGTTTCCAGTATTAAAAGTGTTGCAGTGTAAATGAACACAAATTATATGCTTTTTTAATTATATATGATTGAAAAACATGTTGAGTATTAGGAAATAGATAATTGTCTACTTGTTTAACATGAATTTATTGTTATTTATTTTTCAGGTTTTTGAAGTGTAAAAAATGGTGCAAAAGTGGCATTTATGCATTGAAGTGTCTTGCTTTCCAAATCTAGGTCGAGCAGTTATTAAATTCGTCCTTTACAATATGGCAACAAATCATTTATTTCATGGAAAGAGAGAAGTGCCTGGAATGATGACAAACAATGAGGCATATTACATTGCCCTTGTTGAAGGGTTAAAAGAGGAAAAACAACATGATGTCAATGATATTGAAGTCTTCACCAACTCGAAATGATATGTAATCAGATGAAAGGCATCAATTGGGTTCGGAAGGACAATTTAAAACCTCTTCATAAGGAAGCAATAAATTGGAGTTGTCAATTTCAACATTTTACCATCAATCACTCTGCAAATATTGAAAATATGTCCACTGATATAATGTCCAGAGCATTTTTAAGCACATATGTAGATGCCAAATATGACATAGTATCACCATCCAGTGCAACAGAAATCATTGATCACCATCAATATAAATCCCCATTGTGTGAATGGGTTGTTGTTATCATTTTTCTGGGGTCTATCATAGCATGGTTCTTTCACTAAAGAAGAACCTATTAATGTTTTATTTTTCCCCAACATGCAATGATTACGGTTTTTTGTATGGGAGGAAAATTTATGGACAAATGTAATATATTCCATGTACATGGACAAATGTATTTTGAGAAAAGTAAATGGTTCATGATTTTGTGATTATCATCAATACATTAGGATGTTTTATGATCCTTCTAAACACCTTCTCAGATCTTTGTTTCTTGAGAGATATTGATATGTTATGTGATTTTTTCGTTGGTTGTTGATCAGTGATGAAAGGTTTCTTTACCTATGTGTCCTCCTCATCTAATAGATAATAGATAATTGTCTACTTGGGGTGGGAAATCTAGAATGGTATGTCAATGAGGTTTATGCATGCTCCCTCTTCAATTTGTCTCATCTCTTATAGTGAAAATATAGACATCCTTGTTTTAGGCACTGTTTCTATCCTTTAATTGTTGTTATCAATCTATAGGAAAAGTGCATGGTAGATGAGGCTTCCAGTTTAAGACTAGTGTGCATTAGTCTAGGAGTGAGGCTCTCTACTCTAGGAAACTTCTGAAAGCACCTTGGGCGCACTTTCCTAGAAGTGAATTAGGGTTGAGTTAAGTTAATTAGGATGGTGCAATAGTAGTAGTGTCCCTCTACTTTTGTTTTTCATTCAGTTTACAAAAGAGCGGATCCACTTTGTTTGGTTTCCTTTCCGGAGTTAATAAAGAAAACAAAGATGTTTTTCTAAGTTCTGTTGTTTTCTTTTGTTGTTCAAAACTTTTTGGTTAGCTTAAATGTTTTCAAATCTTGCATAAAGAAGCAGTTCTGAAAGTTTCTTATAGATTTTCAGTTTTCTAAGTGTTCTTAGTTGCAGGTTTGGTTAGTGTTTACCATGTACTGAAATTTAACTATCTTCAATCAATAGAAGCACTATCAATAGTACTTGCATGCATGATAAAAGGCATAATATCGTAATTTCATGAAAAATGTAAGTCTTCTCAACCTCCCTCTAACTCTGATAAGATATGATGCTTACAATTTCATGATTTCATATTAAAAATCATTGCTTCTTTTCAGATAGATATTTTGAGGATCAACTCTACCTAAAATGGGATTCAGTCTTAAGAGGAATGCAACAATCCTAATGTCCAAAGCTATTCTTTAAATTTCCATTGTATTCTTCAATTCAGATTCAGTGTGTTCTACAAAGAAGAAGAGTAGCATACATTCCCTAATTATCATGCAGATGTAGAGCTAATGTTATACAATTGAGCACTACTCTATTACCGATCATTTTGGAAGATAAGTGCTATTGTTAGAACTTCTATGCTTGGACAGTTTGGTATCACCTTCAGCTATAAGAGAAAAAGAAGAATGGTAGCTTAATAATCAATGCCCAATGTCCTTCACTATTCTTCAGAAAAATCACAACTTTCTCCTCATCTTACTTCTGAGTTAATGGCTACGGTTAAGCTACTCTTGTAGGTCACTAAAAGGAATTATATTGTGACATTTATCTCATGTCCCCTTAGGTTCTTTTGAGCAATAGTTAGATCCAAGATTTGTTTAGACCGTGTTTGTAACAACTCATATCCATACCTGCATTGGTGAAAGCCTGTGCAATCCAATCCAATTATATAAATTAGCAAGACTGCAAATACAAAATCATATCCTGACTAGGTATATTAAAACTACTTCAGAAAATCACGGAAAGAACTTAAAGGACATGGTTACGAGAGTAAATGGATGGCAATGTGATCACATGTTCAGAGTAACTGCTGCCAGGGCAGTATTGAACTGAACTTTGTCAGTGATCATCCTGTAAATCAGGGATAAAAAATGAAAGGGTTTGAATATTTTTCTTTTTCAAGAACTTGATTACATGTTCAAAGTAATTGTTGCCAAGACAATATTAAACTGAACTTTGTCACTGATCATCCTGTAAATCAGTGATAAAAAATGAAAGGGTTTGAATATTTTTCTTTTTCAAGAGCCTGATTTTATAGGTTAAAAAAGACTTCCCTTCTACTATAATTTATAACAACGCATGGCATTTCTTGCAATTAAAAAGTTAAAAATGAACATTGCATCATTGCATCATTCAATCATCCCAAGTCTATTCCCGTTAACCATTTCTTACCAGCTAACAAATTCATATACATTTTTACCATATGTTTTTGGTGTCTGCTGAGTCCTAAGCATATGTCAGAACTCATATATCCTCCTCAATGCATACTAGATTGGAGCTCTGAAAATTCCTAAATTTTAATACACTAATATCAGGAGAAACGTTTACACGTATTCCCATCTGTTGGCTGAAGCAACAATTGTGTGGTCCCCTTTCACATAGGCCACATTTAAGCAGCCTTATGTGTTTGAACTTTGTCCTCTCAAGTCTTTAGAGGATTTTTTCTATACTCCATGCCTTTTTTTCTCAAATCTCTATTAATATAAAAACAATTATATCTATGTGAGCAGATTCAGTAACTTTCTAGGGGTTAAAATTTCTTCCTAGCAGCCTTTTTATAGTATGGCAATACAAATCATCCAAAGGAGGGTCTAATCATAACTGAAGTCTCCACCTAATATACGTAGAGCAGAATTTTCTTGCATCAAAAACGATAGAGACACACAAATATATTCCTTCAAATGTGAGCTTGTTTCTTTTGCAGCTTTCCATTGTCTGTAAAAATGTGAAGTGACAGTTTGGTAAGGATCCTATCCAATCAATCAATTAACATGGGCACTTGAAACGTTGGCATAAAAATGTTCATACTCAGGGTTCTCTGGTAAATGATTCAAAAAATAACATGGGCACTGTAGACTTTATTCTACTATGTGGTTAGAAAATAAATTAACTTTGATTTTGAGTTTGTGACAACCATGGTTCAAATGCTTGTCCCCGCTCATTAGGTGCCCATGTTCTAGAATGGCCTAGAGAATAGGCATTGGTCACCTTTCTACCTCTTTAAGAAAGGAATCTCATTGACCAGGGGAATACCTTTAATTACTTGGGAGTTAACCTGTAAAACTAGATTTTTTTTTTTGGCTTTGCAAAAGGAGAAAAGGCTACCAAATCTCAAAGAAATTGTAAGTCGTTCCAATTGCTATTTAAATAGATAGTCCTGATATACAGAGTGGCCTTAAATTCAAGATTCTTTTCATAGCTTCCCACAACTGAAGCTAGTGGTGCAGCTGGCTCTATCTTCCGGTTACGAAATTTGAGGGGGAAATTCCAAGTGTCTACTTGTGGGAGTTACTTGCATGATTAGTGACAAAATTTAGATCTTGTAAATCTGAAAAAGGATCACCTAATTTGATCCATCTTGCTATTAGACTAGGATCGTTGTAACTTAGAAGCACACTGGCACCATCCTAGGAAAAGAAATCTAGTACAGTAGAATTGAATGCCTCCACCTGCACATCCAACACTCAGACTGCCGAGGTGAAAAGCTCCACTACTGACTGGGAAAAACGTTCATGCCCGATGGGATGCCAAAAACATTGGAATTCTTCTAACAAATCAAATCCTATATACTTGCAAATGTCCTCTCATCAAGGGACAGAGTAAGTTTCCAAAGTCTTCAAACTTACTTTATGCTGCTATGATTGATCTGAGTGAAGGAATGGAGGTGATCCCAAAATCATGGCAATTACAATGTCGCTCAGGTAAGAAATTTTCCTTGTAGACAGAGGCAGGACCTGACCTGAGCTCAGAATCAGGAACTTGCATGTCCCTGTCCTGAATCTTACTCTGTCCCTATGATGAGGGGAAGCTTGTGAAGTGGGTCAACAGGATTGTATGTTATAATGTAATAGATGAAAACTATTGATACATAGAGCTCGGTATCTTCGAATTTTGCTTTGGTTATGCATGCTGGAATTGTGAATTTTACTACAGACTCTATATTAGTTCATTGCCACGCATGGTATCACTGAAATATACTGCAATTCGATTTTCTGAGTGTATTAAACCCCAATTATGTTCAACCATAGCTCCATCCTTTTTACCCCTTATCAAGTAACATGAATAGTTTCTTGAACTCGAGATAGATTTACAGACATCTTAAAACATCTACTAGATCAGTGTAACGTTATGATTAAAGCATGGATCACAGTGCATCATATATACCTTTTATTTATCCCCAAGACTATGATATGATATGACTGAGAAAATAGAATAGAAACTATTTGCTTTTGATTATTAGAACTTACAACCAAATTTGTCTTCCCTAAAATTGTTTTTTGTCATTTGTTTGTAGCATAAGTTAGAAAGCCACTAATTCCCTAAACTCTGCATATACAGTGCTTGTATACTCTGCATATACAGTGCTTGTATACATCAGTTCCTCATTTTCCGAAGAAGTTAGATAAAAATGTCATAGTGCACAATGAAGCAGTGTCAAGTTAGTGGTTCAAGTCATTAATTGACCAGAGGACGGATCATCTAAAACACAAATGACAGGAGGAAGGCATCAAAAGCATGGACAACACCATGATTTCTTATGTAAAGGAGACAAATGTGTTGGTTGGTATGGACATATTTTTTATTTGTGTATTTTATAAAACTACAAAATTGTATTTATGTAAGCATTGAAGGTTATAGAGTATGGAGAGGATGCATAATGTATTGGTTGGTATGGATGTAAGGGTTTATTTGTTTACAAGGAGAAAAAAGAAACTATAGCCTCTAGAAGTGATTCATTATGTCCATCTAAACAAAGATATGATATGCAGATCCATGATGGAAAGATAATAAATTCACGCAAGCATCCAATGTATCAAACATTGACACTTGAATATGCAATACCAAGCTTTCAAGTGGATTCAGACCTGGGCATGGGCAAGTTTGTAATCTTCTTCAAAAATACCAAATCAGGCTTCAAAATTTCAAATAAGGGGTTTGATTTGTGTCTTGTTTGCTTCATGTTTTTAGAACTCATGGAAGAGTTGGTTGTGCAGTTGGTAACAGAGTTCATAATTGAAGCATCAGAATAACTAAGAATGCACGTTTCAGGTTGACTTGGTTCAAAAGAGGGTAGGAATGCTCTTCTTAGTTGCTTGGTATGTCTCGTTTTTTTTCAAGGATTTATACTCACTGCAGACTACTTTTATTTACAAATCGGTTTTTGTTAAGTTGTCACCAGATTTCAGATCATTGAATGATTGCCCACAAGGATACTTCTACAACCGTATATACATAGAGCTCGGTATCTTCGAATTTTGCTTTGGTTATGCATGCTGGAATTGTGATTTTTCCTACAGACTCTATATCAGTTCATTGCCACGCATGGTATCACTGAAATATACTGCAATTCGATTTTCTGAGTGTATTAAACCCCAGTTATGTTCAACCATAACTCCATCCTTTTTACCCCTTATCAAGTAACATGAATAGTTTCTTGAACTCGAGATAGATTTACAGACATCTTAAAACATCTATTAGATCAGTGTAACGTTATGATTAAAGCATGGATCACACTGCATCATATATACCTTTTATTTATCCCCAAGACTATGATATGATATGACTGAGAAAATAGAATAGAAACTATTTGCTTTTGATTATTAGAACTTACAGCCAAATTTTTCTTCCCTAATATTGTTTTTTGTCATTTGTTTGTAGCATAAGTTTTAAAGCCACTAATGCCCTAAACTCTGCATATACAATACTTGTATACATTGCTTGTATACTCTGCATATACAGTGCTTGTATACATCAGTTCCTCATTTTCCGAAGAAGTTAGATAAAATTGTCATAGTGCACAATGAAGCATTGTCAAATTAGTGGTTCAAGTCATTAATTGACAAGAGGATGGATCATCTACAGCACAAATGAGAGGATCAAAAGCATGGACAACACCATGATTTCTTATGTAAAGGAGACAAATGTGTTGGTTGGTATGGACATATTTTTTATTGTGTATTGTATAAAACTACAAACTTGTATTTATGTAAGAATTGAAGGTTATAGAGTATGGACAGGATGCATAATGTATTAGTTGGTATGGATGTAAGGGTTTATTTGTTTACAAGGAGAAAAAAGCAACTATAGCCTCTAGAATTGATTCATTATGTCCATCTAAACAAAGATATGATATGCAGATCCATGATGGAAAGATAGTAAATCCACACAAGCATCCAATGTATCAAACATTGACACTTGAATATGCAATACCAAGCTTTCAAGCGGTATCAGACCTGGGCATGGGCAAGTTTGTAATCTTCTTCAAAAATACCAAATCAGGCTTCAAAATTCCAAATAAGGGGTTTGATTTGTGTCTTGTTTGCTTCATGTTTTTAGAATTCATGGAAAAGTTGGTTGTGCAATTGGTAACAGAGTTCATAATTGAAGCATTAGAATAACTAAGAATGCACATTTCAGGTTGACTTGGTTCAAAAGCAACAGGTTCAGAAAACTGCACGTCAAGATGCTATGAACCCAAGAGCTTCTTTCTTAAATATGAACACCGTAAATAAAATTAGATTTTTTTTTATCATATAACATATCTAACATTTGAGAATATATTTGAAGAACAATTTAGATTGATGTCCAAAACACTAATTCATTCCCAAATTGTGGTGTGTATACAACATTGTTACAACTTAGTCTGCAGTATTAGACCAATTACGTGAGAAAATACAGAAACATTGCAATAAAAAGAGCCAACAATTCAATTTGTCGAACAATTACAGAGTCATGTGAATTAACTCGACATTCCATGTCAAAGTTCAAAATTTTATGAAACTTCAGGAGAGTAGTGGCATATAATAGAACTTTTACTTTTGCATTGATGAGGGCTCAAACATTCCTCGGTGCTCATCAGGCACCCATATTTTTAATATTGCACTGATGAAGGCTCAAACTTTCCTCAAATTTTGCAGGCACCCATGTTCTGAATGTACCTAGAGCCTTCTGAAACAACCCAACATTCCATGTCAAAACACAAAGTTTCATGAACTTTAAGAGAACAAATTATGTCCATGAACAGATTATGAAAAAGGTATTTTTATAACAACATAACAATGGGAAAACATAAATATACTTATCATATGATAAAGGGCCACCTGACGACGCCATAATAACCTAGCTTATCTATTATTTGTGCATACCTCATTGATTCCCACTAGAGTTGAAGTCCTTCTATAGATGATCAGTCATGGTAGAAGATGATGCTTCTCCACTTATTCTATAGTTACCTAGAAAAATGTCAAACGTTATCGCAAAGAAATTTTCTAGAGCATCAAGGTATATGTGCACACACAATGAAAGAGTGTCAAATGTACCTGGCATGGCAAGTAAGGTTGTATGGTCTTGCATCTCCCTTTGGTCTTGGGTTATCGCCATGGTTGAGGATTGTTGCATTACTGTAAAAATAAACATACCACATGTTAAAGAATAATGATGATTAAATACTTAAATCTAAAATCACGACTCTATTCAACACATGAAACTAACCTGGAACCATAGAGACGACATTATTTGATCGATGAAGTCCTCGCTTATTGAGGTATCG
Source organism: Pinus taeda (assembly GCA_000404065.3). Classification (NCBI taxonomy): domain Eukaryota; kingdom Viridiplantae; phylum Streptophyta; class Pinopsida; order Pinales; family Pinaceae; genus Pinus; species Pinus taeda. Next base: position 118,463 of record APFE030030422.1, on the reverse strand, counting down.
AAACTCAAATGGTTCATATTCTGATGGATCAACATTTAAATCAATTTCCAAATCATTGTTTTTTCTGCTGCTTCTTCTTTTCTTTGTGGGGCTAAGGAAACTCTTCTTCCTCTTCAAAGATGGATCAAGAGATTCCAATCCAGGTGTGAAGTCAAAATCAGTAACGTGCAAATTATTGGCTTCATCCAACATTTTTTTAAGCATATCAGTCAATTGGATTGTCTTCGCCAAAGTAGTAGGAGGATTATCTAAAATGAGATGTGTATAGCTAAACAAATCCTCCCTTGCCAAATGAAGTGCCTCGACATCTTCATCAACAACATTTGTGGCCATAAGAGTAGCATCGACATCTTCATCATGATTTTGAGGCTCTATACTGATCTCATGTGGGTCATTGCATATGTTATCCTCTGCATGCTCATGAAGCAATGGATTTGAATTATCTGATTGGAAATACAACCAATTAACCTTTATGGCATGCTTGCAAATGTTTCCACGGATATACCATGGACATTCACACGTTAAAATCCTTACGATACCAAGTGACAAGGTATTTTTTATCTCGATCTGTCTGACTTCTCACCCAATAAGCACGGGTTATGTTCTCATGAGGACAACAATCAGTATCCATAATTTTTCTTGCTCGTCCCACTGATGATTCTAGCTGCTTTTCTCTCTTGTAGTTGTTTAGTAATCCTTCTTCTTTTAAGATTTCCTTGAATCGATAACAAGGTTCAACTGTTGTTAGTAGCATATGCAATAACCAATCCATCCTCCGGGCACATTTTTTCCTTCTGTCAGATAGAAATGTTGTTTTTAGGTAACAATGGTATGACTCAACAACATTATTGGTCTCCTGATTTGCATGAGGAAACTCCCGACAACCTTTCACCCACATACCTAATTGCAAATAGAACGATGTCAGTCTCACTATATCACCTTTATAAAAGAAAAAAATGCATACAATATGAAAAAAATGTTTACTTACGAATCTTATCTCCAGTGACCCAATTCTTGTTGAAATAGTCTAAGAACTTCTCTTCATCTACAAACTTGATAAAAAATTGATTGATTGCATCTTCCACTTCATAATTGAGAGTGTGTTTCATGATGAAACCTAACTCACTGAACATCTCTTTGGCTTTTATGGAACTAGTGGCCAACCGATTGACATTTTTCAACCAAGCCCTCCGTACATGCCAAACGCATAAGATCACATCACAACCTGTGATCCTCCTGCCATATTCAATGCATTTTAGTGTGGTATTTTTAGAAAAAATGCAAGTTTGGTTATATCATGACAATGTTAAAGTTACCTCAAGGCACTGATTTCAGCCAGTGCATCATCAACCATGAAAGCATTGACTTTCCAATCAGGACTGGTTTAGAAACACTTGCGCATGAGCTGCTCCAGCCATATTGCAATATCATCTGATGTGTTTCGTAATGCCACGACCCATGCAACAGGCACCCCGCTTTGTTGTTCATCAAATGCCACGAGTGTATACAACTGATACTGTCATTTTCAACATTACATAAATTCAAATACAAGTTATTAAAAATTTTAAATGGATACAACTTAAATAAATATATTCAATAAATCATTGACATCTGACTTACCCCATATTTGTTTGTGTTAAATGTTGAATCCATGGCTATTAAGCTATTGTGCGATAGCTTGACCATTGGCTCCAACATCCACTTTGTTTGAATCCCTATTATAAAAGGGACCTCCACACCATTGGGCTTTTGGTAAAAGAAAAAATCTTCCCGGTGCTTTTGATACCAAAGGTTTACACTCATTTCATCTTTTTTGTGAAGTTGATAATTTCCCTTCACCAACCTATTATAAATGTTTACAATATCTTTCCTGCATAAGAAGAAATCTCTATCTCGAATTGCCACATCGATGTCAACATGTCTCTTAATGTGTGTTCTATACACTACATCAATAGGCACTCCCAAAAAGAAACAACTCTCTACATATGCAACAATGTCCCTCGAAAGCTTTGGCCTAAGCAAGGCCCTGGTCTCACCTGAAGTGCCACATTGATCATGACAAGCCACCTTCCCCATCTTCATGTTCATACATATTGAAAGTTAATATTGCTCTATCAGGATTTTCATGCATAACTTTCACAATAAAGTGGCATTGACAACCCCTCTTCTGCACAAATGAGGTCCTTCGTTTAGCTGAAAGATTTTCTCTTTTGTCCTCTGGGCCAAATGAACAATGATAACTAAACCAAAAATTTAAATTGTTAGTACATACAAAGAAATATAACCGTGGTTTCAAAATATCTAAACAATATATATTTTAAATACTCACATATCATATTGCAATGCAGCAGTAGATCTTTCTTTTGGTTTACCCTTTGTTTTTCGTACGAATTTACATGGAGCAATAGGATTTTCTTCCTCTCCTTTGATAAAGTCAGCGACTCGTCGTAACGGGATTACAACAACACGATCAATACCATTGTTTTTTGTATTTATTTATGCCCAAACCAAGTCTTTACTGGGGAAAGTCATTTTGCCTTTGAGGTCTTGCACCTCAAGATCCATGATATATTGCCATTTATTTCGCTTGCCCATTTTGAACTAATCTGGTTAAACAATATGCAAGGACATCAAAACCAAAATTTCAATCTTAGCAAGTTATTCAACATATATATAAATATAAAACCTCTTTTATGCTTTTTTTGAGGTCTAAAATATCAATCACTCAATAATGACAAAAATAAATAGCACAAAAGGATGCAAAAAATTTGGGATGCAAGCATTTCCTCTAAGATGTTGCTTCTTGCCTCATTCACTTTCAACCAGGCATTCCTTAAAGGAAAGATTCCTTTGAGAACATGAACAAATGCAATCTAATGAATGTTGGCCATGTTTTTTTAGGGTCACCATTCGCTAAGCAAGACTAGACTTGAATGAAAGGGCTTTCTACAATGTACGCTTACATCACAACTCTACAAACATGAAGTAGACAAGACACAAATCAAACCCCTTCACGTCACCACTCTTATGCATTTTGATTGGCATGCGAATGAAGACTACTACTCCTCTCACTGTTGTACTTGCACCTCATTTTATATCTTCTATTAGCTAGACACTTAGATTTAAACTAGTCTCTTAGTTCTTTATTGTTAATTTTAGGCAACAATGGTATGTTCTATGCTTTAGAGCAATTTTACTTCAATTTCATGTCGTTATATATACAGGGAATCATGTCAACAAAGAATGTTGACAAAACATTGCAGGTAATGGGAACGATTTTCTGATCTACTGCATTGTTTCATCTCAGTATCCTCTGCAAAACTAGGTTTAGAAGTTGAACAAAACAAAGAGCTGATATAAACTAAGATGTCCTGATGAGGCAAGGAAATGTTATCATATCACGCTTTCACAATTTTCGTACTAGAGATCAAGAGAAATGTTGAGTTTTGTCATCCCTGCTCCTGATTGTGTGATGATTGTAGATCAGAAAGGGAGGACCTGGAACACTGTATTGCAAAATATATTTTCCCTTGTTTAGGTGTCTGGCTTGCTGGCATGTGTCTGGTCTGAGAATAATCAAAAGGGGTGTGATTTGTCCCTTATATGTTTATCCTTTGTTGTGCAGTATTGCTTTCCTGGGAATTGGTTGTCTGATCTTACCAGAGCTCGGTATGAGGTTAGAGAAAAGAAGTGATTAAAGAAGATATATTCTCTTGAAGCAGGGTTTATTGTCAACTGTTGTGACATTGCTATGTTTTGCCATTATTTAGTAATCTTTGTTAATGTTTCGCTTTAAAGTTCTGGTTAAATCAATATATCGGACTTGTTTCAATTGGCTGAAGCATCTTTTGTTGTTGCAGAAACCAAGGGGACTAAAGGCCATGGAAATATTAGATAGTGATTCCGAGTGAATTGGTTGTTGATGCATTGCTTAATGATTCAGACGGGTTTGCTGCTTGGCATGAGTTGCTCAATGATTCAATCCCCTGACAATATATTCCATAAATTGGAAGCCTATGCCCTTAAATTGAGCCCTCCATAATTAAGGTGGGTTGATTGTAAATGCTTGAGAAAGAGCTCTGCTGCAAGTCTCTACTCGGCAGGTAGTTCCATGAAAATATTCATAGTTGCTTTTCTTTTTCCCTCCCCTATTGTCAGGGAAGGATGTCAATTTGGGGTTCCAAACACATGTATAGATTTCAAGTTTTGCAATTAGAAAGATAACGAAATGATGTGATAGCCAGGCAGGCTCTGACCTATCTGCCCCAGTTTTTAGAGGTAGGGTTGCAGAATCCAATGTTTCCCTTCAGGGAATTAGAACATCTTCTTGTATTTACTTATAGAATTGTAGAGCTTCTGAATAAAATTCATTGATGTCTGCACATTTTGGAGTGATTGTTTTGTTGGCCATATTGGTCTCATCTAATGGGAAGAAAAATTTCATAATGTGGTGTGAAACCTAAATGGTTGGATCCTAACCTGCTGTTGCACTCCATTGATTTGTAATATTTATATTCTTTTGTATGTCAAGTCTCTGTACTGATTCCAAATGACTAGACCTTACAAACTACAGGGCTAACATGGGATTAGGAATTTTGTTGGCTGATGGTTGCTTGAATTACTGTATTAGAATACCTGATTTGGCTTCTTTTCAGTTCTTGGATCTTGACAAGTAGAGGATACTTTTTTTGTTGGAATACTTGAGATGTTAATAGCATTGGATTTCATTATTTTTGGAGAAGATTCCATTATCTCATATATCATGTCAGGGTAGAAATTGTTTATGAGAAGCTTGACAGAAAGAAATAGAGAGAATTAAAGCTATGACAAGTCATGCAGAAGACAGTGCGGGCAGTGTACGAACTTATAGCCAGCCGACGACATTAGATACTAACCTTCCTTTTAGAACAGAAGAGGTTTTTTTAATGAGTAACCAAGGTAGAGACAATACGCTAATGCCTTCAGCTCCACTAGACGGTTGGCCTCCTATGCAAAAAGTAGATCGTATGTCCACTGAAGAAAATGTTGTTCGGAGACAAGACCGAAGTCAGTATGCACATTTCCCTCAACATCATGTCTCGGCAATCAGTACAAATTTTGTCTTTGGAATGCATCCACATGTGGGGGCTTTCACTTCGGGTATCCTTTTGGAAAAAATGGTAGCGACTGTGGTGACCCAGCATTTCACATACTCTCCTGTGATTCTGGTGGTCATCCTCTGCTTAATATAAATGGACACTGATATCACATAGTAGAGAACTCTTTCTTGGGGAATAATAGCGATCTTATAATGACCATTGTTAATGACAATATGTGGGCCAATAAATGTAATCTTTCAGGGTACTACTCTCAATTCTGGTGGTCTACCTTTGATTTTCATATCCGCGCAGATACATACACCAATCAAACGCTATGGGGGAAGTGCAATAGAAGTTCTAATGGGCTGAATTTCCCTCCTCAAGGTGATAAAATTGCCCAAAGAAAAGCTCTAGCAGTGAAGTTGGACAGCGAAGCTTCGCAGAAAGAAACATAGAGAATAAATGCTATGATGAAAACTGTTAAATCAGAAGCTTCACAGAAAGAAACAGAGAGAATAAACGCTATGATGAAAACTGTTAAATCACTCACAAATGGTAAGGAATGTGCCAAATACCAGTGTCGATCGTATTGTTGGGATTTGCTGTGGGCCGTGGAATCGCAGAAACGGGCCAATTCAAACAGAATGGAAATACAAAGCCTTCATGCTCGAGACAGCGCGGGTCGTAGAGCGATCAGACAATTCCGACCGGAACCGGAATAAGGAACTTCGCAGAACAATCTGCAATAGCTCGTCCCCAATCTGTCAGGGGATGTCAGGCCCTCCAGCGGCGATCCGCTCCCGATTTTTTGTCAGGGAATGGCAAGGAATGTCAGAAGTGCCAGGGGAGGGTGGCGGAGAAGGAGGGTGGCAAAGCTAGGGGACAGTGGCGGAGACATTCCCGGTGGTCGGAGCTGGACGATTTTCCGGTCGATGACGGAAAACGGGCCATTCTACCGCCTAAGTAGACTACTCCGTTCGAAACGAGTCGACAAATGAAATATCATGTGACTTACGCCAAAAAATTCTCTTATACACTTATTATGGATTATAAAAGCTACAATTCAACAATCCTATAAACTATTTATATTCTCGTAAACGTTAAAATTTAATTCAATAAACATAAATGTTCTCAACTCTCCTTGCAATATGCAATTTATTACAAATACCTTGAAAAATTCAAATATCAAATTGATAAATTAAATATTTTAATACTTAACGTACTCTTTTTTTTTCACATACGTGTCAAATGACCGGTCTGGCCACAAATACGTGCTACAGCGCGTCATATTCGAAGTCTGACGGCGACATTGAAGCCCCGGCCCCATTGAACAATACAACATATTCCTCTCACGGGAGATCTCTCGTCTGGATTCACTACACATTAATAATTAAAGTAACACGTCTGATCCAATCTCCGAAAATAATGATGACAAATCCCTCGATATGATTACCAAGTTATTGTACTCCCTGCATCTATCAAATCTGTGTTTTCTCTGCGCTCTGATTGTTTCGCTCGCCAACTCTGTATTTCTTCGTGGTCCATCCTTTGCATGCCACGGTCGGTGTTTGTTTTCAGCTGAATTTTCTGTTTGAACGAGGCTTCCATCATCGGGGGAGCTCTGTTAAGAGTTGGTTGCTTTCAATAAGAGGTGAAGAATTGTGTTGAAACCCCATTTTGTGTTCCTTATCTTCTAACTGAAATTATGAATGATAAGGATGGCTGAAAATGGCAAATGTGAAGGAGCGTATGTGATTGTTTTTGTTGGTTCGGTTTAATCTCTAAATAATTTAGGTTTATGTTCACGGAGAAGCGCTGAACAAGACTTGGAGTCAATATGTCTGAGAAGTTCAAGGCATGCGATCGTTGTACCAAACAATGCATGCGAAGAATTGCGAGAGGGGATAATAGCGTGCATGTCCCTTCTTTCTGTACGTTTTTGCCAGCGGACTACAAATCTCGACTGGTAATTTTCATGTTATCAATGCCGTACTTTCTTGTAGGAGAACAGTTTTTTAGTCCATTGATTACCGATTAGCCTCTACGTTTATGTGGTCCATTGCTGTAAATTTGAGTTTTGACTCTTTGTATTTTGAATTTTGAAATTAGATCTGTGTTGTAAAAATTCAATTCTACCTATAATATTGTATCTCTAGGGTTTCTTTGCAGAGAGGTTTAGCCAATGCAACTGCTAATGAGATTACTTAAACTAGCATTGTAGGTGCATTTATAAAGCCCATGCAAAGCTGAATTGGCAGTTTATCAAAATGTAAATTTCACCCGCATAGGGCTTATTAAATTGAACAAGCTGGGGTTATAGGACAACCCCTTGAGGAGAAAATGGGGCTTGTGATTTTTTATTGACTGAAACATTAGGAAAACTAACGCCCCTAATTGGGATGGTTTGGAGCTTGCCGCTTTGGGGTCTTGAGTTGGACACCATCTCGGAGGGGAGGGACTAAATATCGGACCTGGGGCTTGATACGGCAACCTGCATCAATTTTGCAGGGAGTTTGCTATATAGTTAGGTTGAATTTCAGGTGATTGTTGATATGGAATTACAGGCTGACTGGCAGCGTTTGAAATTTGAATTGCAGAATGGAAATTCTTCACATTGACTGCAAGTCTTACTACTGTGCTGCTGTACACATTGGGCCTGTCAATTTGTTCCCCATGTCTTTGGACTTGCATTCAGTATAGTTTGATCCATTTCTTAGAAAGCATCATGCTTTACCAACTCATCATAACTCCATTGGTAATGCTTTAAACCCTCAAAATTTTGCTGCGAGAAACGAAATTTGGGGCTGGAACAGCGGCCGGATCCAATCGTTGTGCTCAATATCGTGCTTGAATGGGTTGCAATTTGTGTTTAGACGGATTGTGGCCCATTTCGCCCACCAAGCCCCTTTTTGTTGTGTTGCATCGGACGTCGCTGCAGGTCGAGGCAGACATACGTTTTTCTGTTTCCTTTTATATTTAAAATGGCGACCATTTTATACCATAAAGTCCAAAGGTGACGGATAATGTTAAGCCGGATTATTATAATATTGTGAGAAAAGATTTAGATTCTGTTAAATTTTAGTTATTAGCTTATATACGTTATATTAATCTATGATGCAATGCTACCTCGGGGAGGTGTGCATCAGGAGACTGGGCTAGGTTTATTGGGGAACCCTGAAATTGTTTCCCCTACCCTCAAAATGTATATACAGTTTGTAAGTCTCTTATATGGGAAACTTCTGGACTGCATTTCTTGTATCATTCTTATTTCTGGTCCCGTTTCCCGATTTCTGTTTCTGGTAACAGACTCTCTTCCTATAGGTTTATTCCTGTGGCTAATTAGCATGATTAAATGCACTGGTTATAAGTCTGTGATAACAATTCTTATTGGTAGAGAAGAAAGAAACACAGTGAACAAGCTTTTATACGCAGTTAACACACTAACTTTTGGGAATGAACTCTAGTGTTTATTCAAAGAAGGCCCAAAATAGGCTGCTACCCGCTAGTCGCTTGTGGCTCTCAGTTTAGTGTTTCTAAGTCAAAAGGCTGTGAATCCTCCGTTCTGCTTGCCGCTGTCTCACAATTTGGGTTTCTAGAGGAAGATGTTGTGAATGCTCTGTTCTGTCTTTTCTATCCCTTTTTCTTTCCTTCCCCTGCTGCAACCTTGGTCTGGAAGGTTGTTGGCCAATTGCCTGTTCGTTGGTTGTTGGGTGGTCAGGCTCAACCAACCACCACTTTCCACACTTCGTGCCATAAAAACATTCATTCTTCCTCTAAGCCCTGCACAACCTCACACCGATCTCAACGCCTCCCCACAAATGACACTGCCGCCCTCAACCCCATACAATATTATATAATCTGAGACCCCTGCCCCACCGTCAAAACCCTATGCAATTTCGGAAAAATCCAAACAAACAAACAGAATACCGACCCCTTGAAACCCCTCCCAAATAACACATTTAACCTAGTTGTTTGGCAATTGCTTGTTCGTTGTTTGTTGGGTGGTTAGGCTCGCGTGGTGCCAACATGATATTTTCCATTTTCCTTCCTGGTCCTTAATGGATCAGACCTCCCAATTTTGAAGGGTTTTTGTCCCAGAAAAATTTAATTGGGACGCTCTGTAGTTGCATTCCATTCTAAAACTGTTATTTGACAAATCATTACAAACTTCTTACTTGCATTGACTAATCTCTTGGCTTGTTTGGGTAAAACTAGAGATATTTTTCTTTTTATCGTTATAGGTATTAAGTAGGAATGTCTTTCCATCTTTAATTTGTCTATATTTATGCAGTCTTCTAAGGTCTAGGGCATCACGATTCAAATAAGGCTTGCCAAACAGTACTTCACGTGTATCTTATGGGACTACATCATATTATATCGGTAATGATGGCACTGAGATGGTAAGCTGAACTTACATCCCTTTGTGACTTGTAGTTTGTTTTCTCTGTGGAGTCATCGCAATGGATAAGGATCTGTATGCTTACGAGTCTATGCCAGTGTTGCGGGGGAGGCCCCCCCAAAACCATCGATCCCGCTCCCAATCTGTGCTCCGGGTTTCCGCTCCCTACCTTTTCGGGAGCGTTTAGCCTTTTTTGCAAAAAGAATTTTGCAGTAATGTTTGAAATGCATTGTTTTTTCAAAGAAACAAATAAGTTTTGAGTGGGGCACCTTAATGATCAAGCCTATGGCCCTAGTATTGATATGTGATTCATAGTAATGTTAAATTCTTAAAGTAAAAGTGACAGTGACATTCACATCTTCCATCTTCATTTTCACATCCTATTTTATCTTCATTTTCATTCTTTTCATTTTTACTTAAATTTTTAACATTACCATGAAATAACTCAGGATGTTTGAGAGTGGTTCCGACCTCATTGGATTTCATATGGAGAAAGTAGAATTTTAGATTTCATTCGAAATCCAGCAGACTTATCAGCTTTCAGGATTTCAGGATTGGGGGATTGCAATGTTTCCATTGAATCTTGTCATGTATTAGGGTATGGAACTCTTATTTAGTCAAGAGCACCAATCCCTCTATGTACCTTGATGTTAGTGACTTTGGTTGTCGAACTCCTCTATCATGACCCTCCTAAAAATGTATGCATCACTCAAACAAAATCATGACTTGACATGCTATGCTTTTTCTATCTTATGTTAATGCTTAGAGGGTGATATTAATGACAAAGATCCTGATTTTCCAACAATACTAAAATATTAGACATTTTTCGTGGTGGCAAGAGGCCCAAGCATAAGTAATAGATAATAGATTTACTTGTCTTTTCTAGTTTCTAGTAGTTTCTATAACTATTGACTCTTTCATATTAATTATGATATATTTTTAAACAATATATGACAATTTAAGTTTGAAGTTGGCAATTATAACTCATTAGTAATGAATTATGTGAATATGATGCTTCATGAAAGTTGAAAGTTGTTTCATTTAATTTCATTTTATAACATTTCATTTCATGTTAGATATTATTTGTTGTAATGGTTACACTTAGCTTACAAGTACAACTTTGGTGATCAATGATAATAAATGTTATATATTGAATTTTGAAAGCTCGAAACTCTAAGATTAATGAATCATGAGACTCAATATGTTGAATGTTACTATGTTACCAACTTGTGGATGTGGTTGATGAAGATTATAACTTCTAGGTCATTGTTGTTATATCGTTCAATCTATGTTTTTTATATCTAATGCATCACTCTACATGTTTTTGTTGACATATATGTATCAAAATATAAAAAATATATATATTATATAAAAAATGCTTCGGGATTCGCTCCCAACTGGGAGCTTCTGAAAATGTCGCTCCCGCACCCGTTTTCGCTCTTGCTTCCCGCGTTTGCTCCCACTCCCAAGTAACACTGGTCTATGCTTATGAGTCTTCCATCCCAATGTCTGCAGCAGCGCCTTTGAGATCAAATTCTTTTCGTTTCCTGGGTCAAAGCATGCAGTGATCTTTTTCATCTTCATCTAGATCTTGATGTAGAATGATCATTCTTTTTTTAATGTTGAGTTTTTTTCAACTCACTCTCATTTTTTGGTGGGTTCTGCATACTCATACAAGCAGATTTTCTCATCTGGATATGAACTATATTTCAATCCTTTTTTTTTTTTGACAAAATCGGATACTGATATATTATAAAACTTTCAGGGACTGAGTCCTATTACATGGATATGACAAACCAAGGCATTAAGGATCCAAAACGGGTTCGCAGACCCTTGATCCTCATTGCTACATAAACGGTAACTGAAATGAAAGAGGTAATGGCTATATCGCCGGATACAAGAGCCTGCCAGCCAACAAAATTTAAAATTCATAAGTCCTAAGGGTACTGCTGATTAACTGAGTCATCCGGGATGGATTCCTTCCTTGCGCTAGCTCTGGTTGAAGCTTCTGCTTGCATACTTTGAGTAAGAGTCCTGATGTGTGCAATAGCTTCCTCGAGGTGGGAGCATCTGTCTTTTAGGGCCTCGATCTCAGCTTTTTGTTTTTCCAACTTCTTCCTCTTTGATCTGCTGTCCGCTTGATAATCATCTTTGAGGTCGTTGAATTTCTTGATGAATCTAGCTATCATGAATGTGTGTGTCTTGCAGAGAGTGCACTCACTGTTCGTGATGATGTTTTCTAAAGGATTGGTAGCAGGCTCATGAGCTCCTTGCTGATCCTGCTGTTTCGCCATTTCGCCAAACTGGAAGGAAAGGCCAGTGAGCTGGTGCTGCAGATGGAGGCGGATTCTGGAGATGAAGGCGAAAGAGGGGGATAAGGCGAGCTGCAAGGGGAAGTGCAAGGTTGATTTGCGCAGGGGATGAACCAGAAGGGAGGGGGAGCAACAGGATGACGAGGGAGCAGAGAAAAGAAGGGGGGGGCACTGTGACAGCACAACAAACAACCTGTTAGAAGGAAAATATGCTTTGTAAATGAGATTGCCTGAGTTTACTACTGTTGAGGGGCGTGATCCAAGCTCCCGATGGCTGCGCCTTGCTTCATGAGAGACTCTGTGCTGAAAGGAGGCACGTGCCCAGACCTTCGTATCAGTGAGGAATGGGTTTAGGGAGAGAGCCCTGTTGCAATAAATAAAGGGAGGAAAGCAGCTCGAGTGAGAGATCCGATTCATGAGGTGACTGAGAATCCAGAGAGTGATTTTGCTGCACGCGATGGGGATTTTGAAATGATGACCGTCTGAACCAAGCTTGAGAATGGCGGCTGAGTTAGAATGGAACACGAGATCGGGATTGAGGGAGGTGACTTAAACGGTCGCAGAGGGGAGGATCTGAGGGAGGAGGGACAGATTTGCGCAGTCGAGAGATTTTGGGATGTGCAAAGTTCGAGAAGGCTGGGGTCTGAGGTGACTCAGAGTTTGAAAAGATGGAGTAGGATAAGATTTGTTATGGAATTGCTTTGTCATAGGAGGAGTCATTTTCCCTGACTTGGCCAACTAGTCTGTTGACTGCCTTGTTGGCTTGTTCATCTGCCTCTTTGTTACTGCTCCTTAGCACATGCTTGAAGGTGGTTCCTTCTATATCTCTTAAGTTGTCGATGATCTTGGCTTTAATATTGTTTAGGGCTGTTTGCTTGAAGTCCCTCCCCGAAACCATAGTAGCTATAATAATAGCTGAATCCCCCATTATGAGCGATTTTGAAGGCCAAGTCTCTTCAGGATGGAGGTTCCAAGGAGAAGGCTATAGGCCTCGGCTCGATTGTTGGACATTATGCCCAATCCGCACTCATAAGTCACCAAGATTTTGCGTTGTTGATCTTTGATGACTCCCCCAGCACCTGCCTGACCCGGATTATTTTTTGAGGCCCCATCAAACTGAAGGGAGGGCCTCTTTTGATTTTGAATCCATTATCTGATTTCTTCATTAGAGCCTCTTAACTTCCAATCGAACTTTTCCTGACCTGTGCTTGCTGTTTTGTGGCTCCTTGGTTCATAACTGAATTTGCCTATCCATTCCATTTCCCTTGGGTTCCAGGATTCTTGGTCTGATTGGACTATTCCATTAGCACTGATGGTCTCGGAGATGAGGGCAATTGATTTTGCAAGGGTGCTGGAGATACTGGGCTTCTTATTGTTAAAAATGCATTTGTTTCGGGTGATCCAGATTTGCCAACAAAGGGTTGGGGGGATGCTGTTCCACAATCTTTTGGCAAGGGTTTTGTTTTTCTTGGGGTAGGGATAGCTGTTCCCCCAATTTTTTTGAAGGAGGGTGATCTGATTGGGCATTTCACCTATACTTAAAGGGCTGGTAATGAGCTTCCAACAATTTCGAGCGAAGGAGCATTCAAGGAAGAGGTGATTGCTGCTTTCTTCCGCTGCTCTACACAGGCAGCATATTGAGGGGCCGAGGATGCCTTTCTTCCTTAGATTTTCCGCTGTAAGAATTTTGCTTTTGAGTAGGGTCCAATTAAAAAACTTGATCTTTGGAAGACATTCAGTTTTCCAAGCCACTTTATGGAGAGGCCAGTTATTAGTGGCTGTGGCATTTTGGAGGATTTTGTATCCTTCTTTGACTGTGTAGTTTCCGCCATTGGGGTCCCACACATACTTATCTTCGGACAGACTGTTGAGGGGAGCTGATCCTGTGAGAGATAGCTTGAGATCGGCCCACTGATCCCTGAGATTGATTGGGAGGGGGAGACGCTTCCATCCCAGCCACCTATTTTGATCCCAAGAGGAAATGTCATATAGGGACTCTAGATTTTTTGCTTCCATCCACAAATGCAGAGGTCTGAGATTTGGGAGAGCTTCCCTTGCTTCTGAGCCCATTATACGATCAGTCCATATGTTAATGTCTCTTCCACTGCCCGAAGCTCTTGAGATGTAACCTTTGAAATGGGGGAGAGTTTTTTTTATAAGTTTCCAGACTGGGGTGCACTGTCTGTCAGCAATTGGTTCCAGACGGATGTTGGAGTTGGGCCCGTTCAGGTATTTGCTTTTGATTACTTCTGTCCACCAGGCGCCTTTTCCATTGAGGATTCTCCAAATCAGCTTAAAACCCATGGCCATGTTGGCTAGTCTTGGAATTCTTATTCCAAGCCCTCATTTTTCAAATGGTAAGATGACCTGATCCCATTTTACAAGGCTGAACTTTTTGGAGTCCTGCCTTCCTCCCTGCCACAAGAAGCTCCTGATAATTAATTCCATATGCTTATGAGTGCTGGCCGGGGCGAGAGTGATTGTGAACTGATATATGGGAAGAGCTGAGAGGATGGCTTTTATGAGAGTTGTTCTTCCAGCCAGGTTGAGCCAGGACATTCCCCAACTTTGAAGTTTCCCTCTCAGCTTCTCGATTAGTTTCACCCAAATTTCGGTTTTGACCGATTGCTTTGCTAAAGGAAATCCCAGGTACATGAAATGACTCCAATTCCTTTGAGCAGGGATGTCCAAGATTGAGGAAATTCTCTGAATAATATGCCTGGGGACGTTCCAGGTGTATATCATGCACTTGTTGTTATTGAGCTTTCCTCCAGACACTTGGAGAAAGAGTTCTAACGTTTTCTTGAACCTTCTTGCCATGAGACTGGATGCTCCTCCAATTAGAAGGGTGTCATCAGCGAAGAGAGAGTGGTTTATCCCCTTGGTTCCACGCACTATGCTGATGCCCGTGATTTCTTTTTGCCTGCGCAGATTTTCCAGATGTATGCTTAGCGTTTCGGCCATAATGATGTAGAGAAATGGGGAGAGAGGGCAGCCTTGTCTCAGCCCCCTTGAGCTTCTGAAGAAATTGCTTGGTCTGCCGTTAATCAGAGGGGCTGTCCAAGGCAAGGAAATACACTCCATATCCTGCTGATGAAGGTGCTGGATACCCCGAATTTCCCAAGGGCTGCCTTAAGGAATTGATGGTTGACTCTATCAAACGCGTTAGCCATGTCTAATTTGATAATCATACCCTTTTCCTTTCTATTTATATTGCTGTGAATTGCCTCTTGGATAAGGATTACGTTATCCGTAATTTGTCTTCTGGGGACGAAGCCTCCTTGATTCTCAGAGATGAGGGAGGGGAGGAGCTTTTTTAGCCTGTTGGCTAGGATTTTGGTGATGATTTTATAGGATACATTGCACAGGGAGATTGGGCGGAATCGGTCGAAGGATTGGGGATTGGGATCCTTGGGGATGAGGGCTAAGTGTGAAGATTTAGTGTTGTTCCCCATTTTTCACTTAGAGAAGAAATTCTTTACCATTCTAATGAAATCTTTCTTGATGGTTTCCCAATGATTTCTGTAGAATGCCACTGTGAACTCGTTTGGACCCGGTGCCTTGTCCTGCGCCATGCTGAAGATCGACCACTCAATTTCCTCTGTCGTGACCCCTTGGTCCAGCTCGTTGTTTTGATCTGCTGAGATTTTATTTTCAATTAGGCTGAGGAAATTCTCATGATCATTGGGCTGAGAGTCTGCGGGTAGGAGGGCGCTGAAGTGTTTGGACGCAACCTCTTTTATTTCCTCTTGATCTCTTAGCTCTCTTCCATCTATCATAATTCTCTCTATGTGGTTCGCTGCCCGCCTGAGCTTTAGGCTGTTGTGAAAAAAAGAAGTGTTTTTATCTCCGGCTTTGAGCCAAAGGCAACGAGACTTTTGTCTCTGCTCTTCTTCTTCCATCCTATTCTGTTTGTACAAGTCTTTGTACATCTCATTCTCTTTGGCCTGGTCTTCTTCTGTATATTGGGCCCGTTCCTTTTCCTGATTCCACCGTTCAAGCTGTGATTGGAGATCAGTTCTTTTTTTACTTTCCTCTGCAGCGTGATTTCTTGCCCATCTTTTGATGACAGTCCTGAGGGATTTGAGCTTGGCTTCCCAAATGTAGTGGGGCGAGCCAATAATTTCTTTTGCCCACTGCTCCTTGACCAAGTTTCCGAAATCTTCTTTACTGTCCCAGGCCTTATTGTATTTAAAAGGGAGAGGCCCCATGTTCTTTCCTTTGTCTAAAGTCAGGGCCACTGGTTTATGATATGAAATGTAACCTTGGATGATTTTGCTTTGGATGTATGAAAATCTTGACACTGTTCTTTCTTGAACAAGAATTCGATCTAGTCTCTCCTTTATATTGTTGTTGCCGGTTCTTTTATTGCTCCAGGTGAATCTCCCATTATGCGGAGGAATATCCACTAGACTATGGGTTTGGATTATTGCTTCTAGTGAATCTCTTGAAGGATCAGCATAGTAGTTTCCTCCCAATTTCTCGTTAGCATTCCTTATAAGGTTTAGGTCCCCTCCAAGGAAAATATTCCTTCCCTGAGCTGTTATGAGGTATGATGTTATTAATTCCCAACATGAAGCTTTGTCCCTGTAATGGTTGGGAGTGTATATGTTGTAGATAGAGTATTCCTCTTTTGAGGCTTTATTCTGAATGTCTATTCTTACCCACCAGCTGTAAGACTTTTGCTCTTTGAGTTCCCATTTGTTTTTATCCCATAGTGTTCCTATGCCTCCTGAGGCGCCAACTGCACTTGTTGCTACGCCTGCATATCTTTTGCTTCTTTTTGTGTGATTTTGGAATTCCTGTTCCGTGATTTTGATCTCCTGAAGTAGGAGAAGGTCTGGTTGTTCATATTTGAGGAGATCCTGGACTGCATTTGCTTTTAGGGAGGAGCCCATCCCCCTACAATTCCAGGAGACCAAAATCATCATTTACCTTGTTTGGTGTATATGCCCCACTTTTCTCCTTCATTTTTTCATTTTTTCTCCACTTCCTTTTGATTTATCTAGGAATGTGTCCATTGGTTGCTGCATTCCGGTGGCCATTTCTTTTGCTGTGTTTTCATCTCTGATCTCTTTGTTGGACTTTCTACCAACTTTCCTGGGGGGATCTGTGGAGAGGTTGTTTTCCTTTGATTTATTTCGGGTTAAGATTCTCTCCATTGTTGGGGGAGGAGAGGGCTGGGGGAGGGAGATAGGGGAGGAGATAACGATGGCGGTACCTCTAGGGGAAGGGGGGGGGATGGAGGGTCCTCTGCGGACAGGGTTTCAAAGGGGTTGGAGGAGGAGGGGAAAGAAGGGACAGGGCCAGAGGGGTGGGCAGGAAGGGAGGGGTTTTATGGGGGGACTTTTGAGCTTGGTCCTGGAGGGGGGTTTGGTTTTTTCTTTTTGACTTGCTCCCAAGCTCCTTCGGAGGTTTCGATATTGCCTTCAGGAACATTTGTTTTAGATTTGCTACATCTATTAGCGAAATGCCCATATTCATGACATACCTTACACTTGAAGGGTAGCTGCTCGTAGTCCACTTGCTGAATATTCGTCCACTGGTCGACTTTGAGTTTGATTGCTTCCGGTAGTCCTTTCGCCAGATCTACTTCAACACAGATTCTCGCGCATGCATGCATGTTCTCCTTTGGTTCAGATTTGTCAATGTATTTGCCGACTGCGTTGCCTATGTCTTTGACTGATTCATCCCCCCAGCAGTGAAGCGGCAAGTGGGGCAGACGAACCCAGACGGGTACAGCGTTGGGGACGTCCATTTCTGGGTCGAAGTCTGGGGTCCATCTGTTTAAGTAGAGGCCACGGGAATCCATGAAATAGGGGCCGTTCCTGAAGATAAGGTTCCTATCCTCCATTGATTCGAAAAGAAAGGTGTAAAATCCTATGCCACAAAACCTGATTGCTATTTTCCCTTGCACCATCGAGTTCCAGTTTCGCTCGACCCATCTCTGGATTGATCTTGGGGAGGGCCACAGTCCCGTGAACTGACCGACCAGGCCTCTTTCTGCTAACGAGATTGCTGCTCTCCTCGGAAGGGAAGGAGGTAGAGATACTTCTGGTATTTCATCTAATTTCTTGATGAACTTGGATGCTGTAGGTCTTATTTTCCCGCTGCGCTCTCAGGAATGAGAGAGGCAAAAATTTTCTCAAAGTCTTCTGGATCTTGAGGTGGGGGATCCATTTCTGCCATTGGGGAGTCAGATCTGAGGCAGAGTCTCGCGAAGACAACTGGGGAGAGGCCCCGGTACTGGGGGAGGGCAGGAGGCCCAGGAGCTATGAAGGGGAGGTCAGCAGGGGGAGGGCGCGGGCCTAGCAGCAGCGCTGCCAGGCGCAGGGGCGCAGAGGCAGTCAGGGATCCTAGGTTGCGCGCAGGTCTGATCGCCAGTCCGCCATCGGGAGCTCTCCAAACCTGTAAAAAATCATGAACTATATTTCAATCCTTGCCCCTCAATATTGGTGAGAGATTGTTTGGGCAGTTTTCTTCAATTTTTAATGATGCAATTCCAGGTGTAATTTCCCACGTTTTGCTTTGGCATGTTCATTTGTACTGCAATGATCACAACGATTCTTACTGTTTTCTTTGGACTCTGCAATGTTGGGATCTTCCTTTGGTTTTTCTGGTGTGGGGTGCCTTTCCTTGGGTTTCCATTTTTCCATTTTGTGCAAGTTTCCTGCCCCTAGATTCAATAAACTACGCTACAGACATCATCGAGGTTCTCTACCTCAAAGAAGGCTAGCTCTATTCTGTTGTAGCCATGTAAAGCCTCCTTGGTATTTCCTCAAGAGCTATTGATCCTCAAGTTTGAAGTCTATGAGAGTATGGCTTGTTTCCTAACTTCAGTAGTGTAATCTTGAACACTTTGGCCTCTGCTATGGTGAAAGTATTGCCATTTGATCAGCTAGTCTTTATGATACTCAATAAAAGTAAAACTGATTTTTCGTTAGCATCATGGACTACTGCCATGAAACTGGTGAGTATTTTTACTTTTATTTTTCCCATTTAAAGGCTTGCATGTAGCTTTCCCACTACACTAATTTGTGGAAGCCATCTTCAGTCTTGCAAAATATATCTTCTGCTCATCTTTTTACCCCTGCATAACTGCATATGGAAGCATGGAACCAGTTGTCAAGCCTTTTGGCATCAAATTGTCTTTGATAAGCAGGTTTATCAATCTTCACTGTGACATTAAATTGGAGTGAGAAAACGTATAGAAAAATTATCATGAACCAAAGTTTCAGGCTGTTTACCTTTTCTTTTTCCATTATCAGATTTTCTCCTTCATGCTGGAACTCTGCCAAAAATTCTTTCTTCTTTGCCATTGTTTTATTAAATTGGGTGATCCTCTCCCCTAGTGTGGCAATGCTCTGCTCCAAACATGCAAACCCGACTTCTGGGTCCTCTGAGTATTGCTCTTCATTCTTCCATCTTTTGTTGTCACTTTCCAACACTCGCTATAGTGGATCTCTCTGCTTTTTGTATCTGCTCCAGCTCTTACCAATCAGTTTTTATCTCCCATGTAATTTCAAACTTGGCTCTGACACCAACTGATCTGGATTTATGGAGGCTATCTAGCAGTGTTTCAGTTGCAGAATTGAACTCTTCACTTTGGCTGCCAGTCTTACTATTGCACTCTTGTACCCATTGAACCCATGTCATTTTTTATCCATATCTTTGGTGTCTGCATTCAATAAATTCTGCAGGACTAACAGTTAAATAAGTGAAGAACACAGAGAATTAAAACAGAGCTTCTAGCAAGTGTACCCAAAATAAAAAATTACGTTGAGTAGAAGTATAATCTCTGATTCTGAGCTTCCCCTTGTTGTGGGTTTTATTCTTGCGGTTATTTAGCATAATTAAACACAACTGTCATTTATCCTCACTAACAATTCTTAACAGGAAAACCCAAAATAACAGCAGAGAAAGAAAGAAATGAACACAGTAAACAAGCATACATAGACAATTGATTTTTAAACTGGAGAAAACCCTTTCGGGAATGAAAATTTCCATTGTTTATTCAGAAAAGGTGATAGATGTTACAGTACGAAAGAGGCTGTTAGCCATTTGCTGCTTGTTGTTTTCAGTTTTGAGCTTCTGCAGTGAGATGTCGTGAATCCTCTGTTCTGTTTGCCTCTGTCTTGCAGCCTTTGGTCTCTAGAAGCAGATGCTGTAAACACTCTGTTTTGTCTCTCTGCTGCTGAAATGCCGGTCCCATTTCTTTCCTTCCTTGGCTTCTCTAATTGTCAGGAAGGTTGTTGGCTGATCCCATTTGTTGGCTGTTCGCAGTTAGACTCACATGGTGTGAAGGTGGCATTTTCCCATTTCTTTCCCAATTCTTTATAGAACACTTGTACTAACTTTCAAGGAGTAAGACTTACAAGCGTATAAATCAAATGCATAGTTGCAAAGTTCTAAAGAGAAAAGGGCATACATTATGAAGCAAAAAGTGATAGTAGACGTGAAGGCTCTCTGATTGAAATGCCTATGTAATCAGAGAGCAAATAGCTGTACACCCTTGATAAATATGGTCACCTGCATCATCAACTTATTGTTTCGCAGGTATTTATTAGAAAAACAAAACAAAGACGCCAATGAAGCTTGCCTTCCTTCCTCCCTTATTCTCTTCAAAATGTAGACTAACGCAACAGCCACCCACCTCGACAAATCTCCTTCCCGATACTCAAATCTAAAAGATATGATCAACAAAAGGAGATGGAAAACCTTCAAATAAGCCCTAAGTTGAAGCCTTGTATAGGATTAGGGTTTTATTATGGCATAAATTACCTAGGGTTGATAATGTTAGCACTATTAGCTCAATTTTCACCACAAAAGGAGTACGATGCCTAGGGTTTCAAGATACAGTTCAACAAAAGGTGCATCTAGGTATGCAAGGACAAGGAAAAGGTTGACTTAAAGACATGATCGACAATGGGAGATTGCAAATCTTCAAATAAGTCGTAAGTTGAAGCCTTGTATAGGATTAGGGTTTTATTAAGGCATAAATTACATAAGGTTGATGACATAACTTTATTAGGGTAATTTTCACCATGAAAGAGGCTAGATTTTGAGTGTGTGAAGTCAATCAAGGTGAAAACAAACCAAAATAGTTCCAATAACTTGCTTCCTACAAACCCAGTTGAATTCAACCCTTGCCCTAGCCCTAACGGCTTGCCTTTAAGGGCTAAGAAATTTAGAAAAGAGAGTAAAGAATAAAATTTTCAAAGAGTTTTGACCATCACAAGGATCCAAGTGACTTTTTTTACCTAGGTGATGAAGTCTTATGGGAGCTAAATTTAAGAGATCAATTCATGCATGGAGTAAGGGGAGAAACCATAGTTTTTACTTGTA
Organism: Pinus taeda; assembly: GCA_000404065.3. Classification (NCBI taxonomy): domain Eukaryota; kingdom Viridiplantae; phylum Streptophyta; class Pinopsida; order Pinales; family Pinaceae; genus Pinus; species Pinus taeda. Next base: position 97,329 of record APFE030030422.1, on the reverse strand, counting down.
GGCCCTAACTATCTTTTTATGGGGGGCAGAAAATAACTAGAACAAAGTTCTCTAGTAGGTTTATTAGGGAATTCAAGGAAAATGGATTTAACATGCGATAATTCACCAAGATTTTCCAATAAATCATTTAGACAAGGAACAATAGAAAACCCTAGCAATATTTCATCACATGTAAAACCATAAAAGATATGAAATGATATTCACAAAATTTCCAAGAAATTTCCTTTTTTTTCAATCCCAAAAAGGTGTCTCTGATACATAAAATAGCCTCCAATAGCAAGCCAAAAAAGATCACATCTCCACAAGTAGTGAAATACAAAGGCTAAGTTGAGCTCTCTCTAAGGAGGTTGAAATCCATGAAGATGATGATGAACGAATGAATGGAGTGATCCTTTTGTAGGAGGTTTATCACTTCCACTAATCTTACTAAAAGCCCCTAAACAACTTTAATTTTGAGTAGACGCAAAGTAAATGGGTTACAAGCCAACCCAATAACTCAACAAAATAAAATATGCCAACATTTGTCCAAACGTGTGAGCCATAAGGCCTTTCTAAGCAAGACATCATGCCCTTTTGGGGCTAAAAGTGCTCCAAAAGTGCAATGCAAGGGTTGGATGTGTCTCTAATCATCATGATCAACCTAAATTTGATGAAGGGTCTTCAAATCAAGCCTCGAAACATCTCCATGTATCGAAAATCTATCTCTCGGTGCCCCGTGTCATCTCTACGGATGCCATTTGGACAACGTAGTGTGCTCTTTCTCCATCATTGGGGCTCCATTAGGTAATACAAGCCCTCCCTAATCATCCCGGGGATGATCATCACCATCTGGGCTCCAGATCAAGGCATGCCCATCAAGTAGTGTTAAGGCCAACCAAGGGGCATGCTGGGTCCCCTAGGTACATCACCTAGAATCCCTAATGCCAATCAATTTAATTTGAGTGTTCTGGCATCTGAGGATGCTTTGGCATGTCCATCAATTGCCAATATCATCAAAGTGCCCAATTCTTTGCTGTAGAGGGGCAATGCTGCATCTGTGAGGTCATCTTGCTCTTAAAAGTGTAATATGGCCTAGGTATCATGTGGAGTAGGAGTGGAATAGTGTGCCCTCGAGGCCTCAATTACTCTATGCAAAACCACCTAGCAAAACCATCTCAAACTCAAGTGAAAACCACTCATTAGAGACCATAACCATACATGCATCAAAGTGGACGATACTTAACTGCTAAGGGCATAATAACACTTCAAATTGAGATCGCGTCCAAATATCTAAGTATACCAAGCAGTGTTGCGAAAATCACGATTTTTTCGTTGAAATGATTAAATTAGTGATTTTTTCATTTTGAAAAAATTGTGATTTAATCTCGATTTTTTGGGAAAACATCTTGATTTTTGTATTTTTTTTTTTAATTTTTTTTTAAATTTTGCCGATTTTGTGCTGATTTTTACCGATTTATCCAATTTTTACCATTTTTTTTGATTTCAGAGCCTCGCCAATTTAATCCCGATCGCGATGTTCGCAACATTGATACCAAGTCCTGTAAAAGTGTTCCTACCTTTGAAGAGGTGGCTAGGTAATCGACCCTATTAGGTGCTTTTAGCCCCTGAGGGGAGGTGGCATTTCCAAGCTCGACCCATCAATTCATAGGTGTTAGTGATAATAAGTGGTAATGAAGCAGAATGACGTCATGTCTAAGTGCCATGGTCCGGGGACTAGTTGATGGAGGTTCACATCATGAGTGTATAGATGTAAAGGAGGGTGCAATCATGTTGGGCCTTTTACTTCTTTTTAATAATGCTTTTATATGATGCATAACTCAAGGATAAAAGCTTGCTCTTTATGATATAGCATTTATTTTACCCCTTGAGATGAGTCAGTTTCTTGCTCATCAAGGTTGGAACATGCCAGGGTTCCTTTTAATGAGGAGCATCAAGTGCTCAGGAACTGGGTGGTGGCTAATAAGGGGGGTAGAGCTCATGCTAGGATTTTGCCCACACGCTAATTATGTCTTGGCCATCTTTTACATTTTAACTCTTCTTTTTCCTTTGTTGTGGCCATCTTAAATTTTTTATTCTTGTCACTGCATCAAACTCCAGGGAAAAGTTTTCTGCCCCTACTCAAGAATGTGTATGTGTGATTGCCAAATCATAATGAATCAATGATACTTAACCCGAAGGATAGATGTGGTATCAAGGAAATGACGTAAGGTGTTAAGTATGGAATGGTAATGAACATGTGACTTTAATCAAAGTCTTCCAAGCTAAGTCACTTGACACGTCCACCCACTCGTGTCTCGAATCCTTCATGTTAGACATGACATATGGGTGACACTTGTCTGACACGAGTTTGACTTGTGTCCTATTCCTAGGACACGAGTTTAATTGGTGTTGGACAAGAGCCCTATTGGTGTCCTGAAATTTGGACACGTGTCCTGTGAAAATAACATCCTGAATTTAATTTATTGCTTCATTCTCACGCAATTCAGTCATGGTTTTAGAGCTGCAAAAGGTTTTGGAGTGCAAATAAGGGAAATTAAGAAATGTTAGAAGGGATTCCTAGTGTTGGGAAGTGGATTTTCCTTCGGTACATTTCAGACATGTACCTACATGCTCCTTTTTGAATTCAAGCATCCGAGTCACCATTTGACTCACAGACCTCCGGTGCTGAGTCAATGGACATGGTCCCTAGTGGACTTCCTGCAACCTGATACAACCCTGAACTCAAAAACATCTTTGAAAGATCTATTTTCAAACACGTACCTTTCCATCGATAAATGCCACCCTATAACTTTCGACTTCCATTCCCGAGATGGTCACCAGGTTCTTCTTGCGATTAGGTACATAAAAGAGATTCAGGGGTTTCTTGCTTTCGTGGAGGAGTCGACCACTTCCTTGATGACCTACATTACCAGTCATTCCTTTGATTTTGAAGATGTCCCAGGAATGATTGTTATCTTCATCAAGAGATGTGTCTCTGCCATGTACAACCGTCGAACTTATTTCAACAAGGCATCCGCCTTTCCTTCCACCCTTAGATCCGAACTTCCCAATGAAGTGATCATCAGAAACTTTCGCTGCGCGATTCTGATAACATTCTCTGCTTTGACTTCACCCTAGGTGAATTATGAGGAACCCATTGATCCTTCTGTCTTGTCCCAACTGCCTTTGGTGATTGCTCTTTCACTCCTGCTTGGGCATTGTCTTCACCTCGGCTCTGATACCATGTTAAATTTAGGTATGTTCTATGTTGGAGCAATTTATTTAAATTTTCACAGTTAGCAATCACATCAGCATTAAGATAAACTGCAGATAGAACATAAATATAAATCGCAGAAGACAAGCCAACGCAAGAGGACACAAGATTTGGCGCAAGCCAGGGACAAACCCCACAATGTGTGGGGAAACCCTTTGATCAAATCTTCTTTTATCTTCAAAGTTCAGCAGAGAGAGAGAGAGT
>APFE030030422.1:32302-89147 GCA_000404065.3 Pinus taeda | reverse complement strand
ATATATAAATTATAATATACCCCCGACGAACCCACGCACCCTGTTTCAGAAAATGACGTCCCCGTCCCCGTCCCTGTCCCCGTCCCCGTACCCGTCCCCGAACCCACGTTTCCTGGCAACATAGGTTATTACAAGGGTTGATTTCATCTAGAGATCAAACACCCTATCAATATAAGAATCTTTATGATTCTATGGCAAAACCTTAGAGATGAGAGTCATTACCATAAATAGATTTTAAAGACAAAATGATCCTACCTACTCATATGATGGGGGCATGCTACAAATCTTAGAATTTTAAACATCCCTTGAGTTGCTTCTTCTATAAACTTATCATGATAGCATCTTCATTGTCCATCTCTATATGAATCTACTTTTATCAGAGTGCCCATGGATCTAACTTGATTACCAAGTCTTTATTCATCGTACTCTTTATAAGATCAACATATCTTACTTATTAAGTACTCACAACATTTGCTGACAAGTACCACCAAGCAAAATATACAAGTACGCATTAATCTATGGAATCTTTTAGAGAGGGAAAATTCCTATGGTTTCCAAATCCAAACCATCAGTGCCATGATGTTACCTTTTGAAACATCAACTCTAAGGTTTGAATCTCAAATCCAACCTCACTGGGGGATTGCTTTGTCTCCCTAGACTACCTACAAACCCTAGATACCAAAGGATAGGGTTTCTATGAGGAAACAACATAGAATAGGGTTAGGGTTTTTGAATAGGGATCTCTAATTTAATATCCATCTAGTGTTTATAATCCTAGATATTCAAAAATCTTCAACAATTATAAGACTACAAACTTTAGACTTAAAAAGATAGAGCAAAACCCTAATGCATATTTCTATATAGACCTTCAAACAAAAACTTCACAAATGAACATGTATGTTATATGTACCTTATAGAAGCCTTACCATTTCTTGAAAGTGGTTGCTTCCCAAGTTATACTTCCTTTAGTGCTGCCTTCAAGATGCTCTTCACAAGGTGACTTATTGCTGCAACTTTTCTTGATTTCAAGGTGTTGAATAACCGCCTTCAAAAGATGTCAAATAGGAGTGTTCTTCCAAAATGCTTCTTTCTGCTCTTGTTAGAGAAAATTGTAGGAGATATCACAGGTCCTTACATGACTTTTAACTATCCTTAGAAGGACTAATATGTGTTTCTGGTCACTTGATTTCCGAGATACTTGTAGCCTTTCACTTTTTAGTTTGATCCTTAAGATAGAACTGGGGTAAGCCTTGATAATAATTGATATAGTTCTATGACCATGTCTCTCTGATTAGGGCTTTTGACACCTACTAAAAGAGACCTTGTAAATAGGCCTAATATGCCTCTAAAATATTGATATTTCAAGGAGATTTCTTTGCTTGATTGAAGTCAACTTTCTAGGCCATAGTTAGGTCTCGACCTTCCTTATATTAATTTTCACATGATCTTTTTCTTATCTCTAATATGATGTCAAGACACTTTAGAACTTCAGATTTCTTCACAGGATCTTCGATTTATCTTTGGTATTTGAATTCCCTGAAATGATGACAAGTAATGCCTAAAGAGTGCTTCTCGATACCTTCACTTTCTTCATCCTTCTAACCGAGGTGCACGGTCTAATCACAATGTTTATGACTTATGAATATGCCCAAAAATGTGTCCTTGAGTTCGGCCTTCTTCAACTTAGCTAGTAGTAGATCAGGACTAGTATATGATTTTGCAAGACTTCCTCCTAGTAGATGAAAATCCTTCAATAGATCTTTAAAATTCAAACAATGAGACTCCTCTTTTCCTCATGATCTTTCTTGAATCTTCTTCTTGAATCCTTATGAGAGTAATTGACCTTCAAGTTGCCTTTTCCCTTTTTCTACTTCACATTAGCTCTGATACCATGTTAGAAAATAAAAAAGACGGAAAGATTTTCTTATCTTGATACTTGTGATTTCTTTGAATTCTTATTATCTTATTTTATTTTTTTATTATCAAGCAACTACCAAAACATAAGTGCATGAAGACCAAAACAATAAGGACACAGGATGTAGGCTTTCAACTAGGGAAAAACCCCTCTCCTAAGGGAAAACCCAAAATTCTATTCCCTTCCTTCAAAACCAAATCAAATGAGACAACCAAGACCCTTGACCAAGACAAATACCTCCTCCAATCCACCAAGTCAGCCTCCCAGGATAGCCCTTTCAATCACTACTAATCAACAATAGTCAACCTTCTTCAATACTACAATAACCATAAATTTCAGCTTTACTGCATCAGAATTTCGGCCTTACTATAGACTTGCAGTTTCAGTCCCTTCTGCAACTTTAAATCTTTGCACTTGTGGGAGAACAAGAGAGAAATTCACTCCTTTTGCTTGTCAAGTGTTTCTTCCTTCTTTTCTTTAGTTTCTTCTTTCTTTCTAGCCTCTTCGTGCCTTCTATTCCACTTCAAATTGCAGATTGAACTTCTTGCTTGGATAGGTGCTCAAATAGGTCGATTTGCACTGCTTTTATAGTCATTATGTGTGGTCGAACTCCTTCAATGAGGCCGACTTGTCTTCTTCTGAGGCCGAATTGGTGGAGGTCTGAAAGACCAAATTTCATAAAATAAAATTTCTTTCTTTGACACAATAATGCCAAGAAGAGTCTAGGACACGATGACATGGACAATGACTCACGACACAAACCCTAGAAGCACTCAATGGGTGCTTTGACCTAGAAACAAAATAAATAAAGTATGAAAGCCATGCCTATAAATAATTTTTTTTTATAATAAATTTTCTTTTTACAAATTACATCATGTTATGATCTAGACAACAATTATGAAGACCAAAGCTAGTTACATTTTCAACATTATTTGGGAGCAAATCAATGTGAGGAGCTTTGTCCTTCTTGATTTACTTGTTGGTGTAAGGTTTAATGCTTCCATTGGTGTGAAATTATATAGAATTTTTCTTCTTTTTCAATTTAATATAAAAGGCCAAGCATTTTTTAGGAGTAAATTAATGTAGGGAGGTTTCTCCCTCTTAATTTACTTGTTTGTTGAGAAATCTAGGGCATTAGCATTAGGTGATTTCTCTTCTATTAGTAACTACTTGTGAGTATCTTTTACTTCATTAGATTAGGATCTTCTCTTTGCTTAAGTTATTAGTGTTCTTCTCCATTAAATAACTACCAATGCATAAATATAAATAGACAAGAGACATAGAATGTAGGCTATAAGCCAGAGCCAAAACCTCTCTCTTTGAGAGGAAAACCCGTACAAATTCTTCTGATAGAGATTCCAATTGACGAATACCAAGACCAAGACCATTGACCTATTAGCCACTACAAGACCCAGACACAAGTCGTCAGCCTTTTTATCATTACCAAGATCTTCATCACTGCAAGATTTGCATCACTCCCTTGGCGCCGAGATCTTCATCACAGAGATGATACCTTTAGTATCATCAAAAAATTGTAGTTACAATGAGCTTTCATGTTGTCAATGAGACCTTACTGCTCTTTGATGTGACACCGAGACAGAGATATACTTCGCTGCATTCCTTTCGAACTATTGATTAAGGAGATTTGAACTTGATACTGTGCTTATCCATCTGAAATAAAAAGGGATCCATATTCCTGTTTACTGTGATTACACTCAACCTATTCATTGTATCCATCCTATTCATTGTATCCATCTGAATCTGATCTGAACTCTTTTCTTCCCTCTCTACCGAGAATCTCAGAGATATGTGAAGTTTGTTCTAAAGATCCAAATTGCTCTCTTTGATACCCATCCGAAACTTCAAAGAGATCCGAAAATCTGAACTGTGTACTTATGCGAAGAGCTTGCACTTGTATATATAGTGGTTTGTCCACACACCAAATATATAAGCCAACATGAGTTTGTGAATTGGTGTGTCTCCATTATGTGAGCCGACATGAGTTCCTTTATGCATCTTGAGGCCGACATAGGAAGAGGACTGTGTGCTTGTCGTTGGAGGGCTATTTGGAAACATTATAGACTTAAATACTTTGTTATATCCCCAAGAAGGGTTCTTCATACATGACATAGACTCTTTGACTTTTAATGACCAATCCTAAGGCTCTCAATGGGAGCCATCTAAAATAAAATCACTTGCTCATGAAACCCATGAAGCAAGGCTTACAAAAATAATTTTATTTTCTTCATTTACAAAAGTCACAATTACATACTATGAAGACGAACCTAGTTATACTTTTCAACACTCCCTGTTAACTAGGGAGGTATTCATAATGGTACTTGGTCATCCTCAATCTGAAGAATTTCTCATAAGAAGAATTGAATTGGTAATCCATCTATCTAGCATCATATCAACCATCATTTTCACATAGCAAGGCGTTGACTAACAACTCTATCCAGATGATTAGAGCACAATGTTGGCGAGACTAATGATTCATAGACACCAAAATCATTCTCTCAAGGCACATACTCCACTCGAGTGTTCACAGAGTATGACCTTCTTTGGGCTATTCTTTATCTTGGGTAGCCAATCCTCAAAGAATATCGGTCCACTACGACTACTCTTATCTTGGATGCCCTATCTCATCCTCAAAAGCATCGGATGCCAGTTGTTCACCCAATCCTCCATTCTGTCTTCCCAGGTGAAGACCAGAATGATGTGTGTATCTCTCCCTCTATTAGGGAGGGCATATTAATTCCAATCAATGGAATGTACTCATTACTACAAAAGGAATGTACCTAAGCTCCGTCTTGGCTTAGGAATTTCCAAGTTTCTTCCAAGTAATAAACTTGTTTTCAAGCTCCCCCTTAATTAGGGACCTATAGTAGCTCCTCGAATTTTCCAAGCTTCCTTTCCTTGTTTGAGTCCTTCAACACTTTTGCCCTCAACTTGTCTTCTTCTATCTTGCGTAGAAATCACAAGTTGTCAAATGAGCTAACTTTCTTATCCCATGGATACCTGTTACCTTGATTATCAGTTAGTGCATTATAGATCAATGATGATTATCTTCTTTCCTAGATCTTTGTAAATGATATCTTATGAAGATATCCTTCATTCTTTGATACCTTTACTTTTTATGTAGATCAGATCTAAGTCGTGTGACCTTCTTTCCTGCATCTTCAAAGAGTGTTCTTACGAGTTTATCATATACATCTCTTTGATGTCTCCAATATTGTTATATGAGGGGATCTTTCGTAAGAATCCCTTTCCATGAATTTAGAGGAGACCTTTTAATATGTTCAATGACTTCACCTTCTTAGAGGATTATGTCTATCCTTCTTTTTCATGCAAGGAATTTTGATGACCCATCCAATTTATAGATCTCTTTACAAACATGAAGTCATTTTACCAAATAAATTAAAGAATGAAAGATACTTACTTGACAAGTGAAGATGAACTCCTCTACTTGATCACTTTGATGATGGTTGAAGATGTATTAGAGCTCCATCTTGGATTATCTTATTCCAAATGAAAAAGCCTTTCTCCAATAGAAAAGGTTGCTCCTTTTGATGAGGATGATTTGCTGCTTCCTGTATGATCTTCTTCTATGGCAAGGAGAGGATCCTTGCATGCTTTATAACCTTGAGAAAATGGTGACAATGCCTTCACACCTTTAAGATACTTCGACTTCTCTTGTAGTGTATATCAAAAATGCGTCTCGGTTTTTGTCTTTCTCCAAGATGATATGATCTTCATCTTTTAAAGTCGTTCGAGCTATCTTGTCTTGTAGACAACTTGATGAGGGTCTTTGTGGCCCTTTTGATGATAACTATAGAAACAAAAGCTCTTTGTTGTTAAAGATTGCTTCTTCGATCTAGGGTTTGATTCTTCAATGTAGATCTTGATCTTTTGATTTGATAACCTTCAACTTGCTTTGATGCCTTCCTTGAAGCTTGATCCTTGAATGTCTCTTTGATGCCCTTCCTTTGTCTTCAACACCTTAGCTCTGGAAGCATGTTGAGAAATCTAGGGCATTAGCATTAAGGATTTTTTTTCCATTAGTGACTTCTTGTGAATGCTTTTTACTTTAGATTAGTATCTTCTTCACGTTAGATTATTAGTGTTCTTATTCATCAAACAGTAACCAATGCATGAACATAAATATACAAGAGACATAACATGTAGGCATGAGCCAAGGCCAAAACCTCTCACTCTTTGAGAGGAAAATCTGCACAAATTCTTCATATAGAGATTCCAATTGACGAATACCAAGACCAAGACCCTTGTGTTATTAGCCACTCGAAGACCAAGAGACAAGTTCTCTTCCTTTCTTCTTCTTGACTCTTCTTCTTCTTCGACCTTCAATGAGTTGTAGATGCATTTGGGATGATACCAGGAGATAACAATATGACCACTGTAGCAGCACTAAAATGCTTGTCTTCATCACTGAACTCTTTGACTGTGAGACAACACCCTTATCATGCATATTCACTAAACTTATCATTGTACTTTCTTCGACCTTGTCACTATATATATATCCGAACTATGCTTAGCCCTAGACAGAGACCCACAGTTCCTTCTTGCATCAAAATCTTATGATTGCTATCTGAATTAGCCTATTCCACTTGTTTGTCCGAAATCAGAGGGATATCTAACTTGTCCTCTGTTCTATGATCCGACTTTTGGGAGAGGTCTGGGCCTTTCTTTAACTGTGATCACCCTTAAACATGTCCTTGTTGGATTTGGTTCATCATATGCCTATGGAAACACACTCATGTCGATATTGTGCATGATGTGATACAAATCATTCTTGATTCACTCAATCTAACAATACCATATCTCAATGCCAGTATAGACTAGAATCAACTATCAGCAATTAACATTTGTCGTCCTTTACTATTGATGAGCTCATAAAAATTGAATTTGACCATTGGCTGGAATATACTTTGCATCTATGGTGAAATCGACGAGATTTAATAAATTTATAAAAACAATCCTCCATAAGAGAACCGAATTCTATAGAGAAACTTTTGAATAAAATTAATATTACTTATCTTTCATCATGCACATTGAGTTTTCCACTGATTCTGAGACCTCAACACACCACAGGTGAATGATGCTAAGGTATTTTTTGGCTTTTAACAACATTAATCATTCAAAAACCCTGTTGGTTAAGTCTTCAAACAAGATCATATACAAATTGTAGCTTTGGATCTCTTGTTGTAGCCCGCCATCATTACTAGGAGGTGGCTCATCTCTCTACTGCATGGATTATTATCTAATGATTCAAAGCCATGCAAATGCTCTCTTGCAACAATTTTTCACCTACATTTCGGCTCAAAGTGTTGTAAAATACTAAAATGTAACTAGGTTCAATCTTCATAATGAGACATGTAATTATTATCTTTGTAAATGATGAAATGAAAAGAATAAAATTATTTTTGTATAGCTTGCTTCATGGGTTTCATGAGCAAGAGATTTTATGTTATCATTGGCTCCCAGTGAGAGCCTTGGGATTTTTCATTAGAATCCAAAGAATTAATGTCATGTATGAAGAGCTCTTCTTGATCATGTGTCATATATATATGAAGTCTATTAAAGTGTCTAACAACTCTCCGAAAAGACAAGCACAATCCTCTCTTGAAGTCGGCCTCCAAAGTGTATGGAAGAACTCATGTCGGCTCACCTCATTAAGACACACCTATTCGACAAACTCAGGGCGGCTTATTTCATAGACAAACTACTATATACATGTGGTTGAACTATTTGCATTACACAGTAAAAAATTCAGATCTCTTTGGTTTTTCGGATGCCAGTATTGTTAGATTGATTGAATCGAGAATGATTTGTATCACATCATGCACAATATCGACATGAGTGTGTTTCCATAGGCATATGATGAACCAAATCCAACAGAAAAATATGTCCTTGGTGAAGGCGTGATATGAGGCTAGAAGATGTGCTACGGTTGTTTCTTCTATCCACTATCCATTCTTCAAAGGAGATTAGGTGCTGTTAAATGCTACTAGCAACTATGTTATAATGAATTCGACCCAACATATAAAGGATTGAACCCATGACTTGGTCGAGCACAAAGATCAATCTTTTCTCTTTCTATTTCAAGCATTTTGTTATAAAATAGTATATACTCTCGGGCTAGAAATCAATGTTCCATTTGTCCAACAATCTACACCAACGAGTGACTCGCATGCATTTTTCCAACTGGAAAGTAACTCTAGGATCAATGGTAATTGAAAGGAATTTCCATGATCTTCTCAACGAACAAACTGCGAGGCGACATTCTTGAAGAAAGCAACAAGATCTGTTGAATGAAAATCACTTGGTGAATTACTCAACATGACTGCCTTTGCAACATTGACCTTTGAAGTTGAGGCACTGATTCATGTGCATTCAGATAAATCGGTGTTGACAATCCATTGCCTTGTCCTCTAGGTCTTAAAATATGGCCATATCCTTTGCAACATTGACCTTTGAAGTTGAGGCACTGATTCATGTGCATTCAGATAAATCGGTGTTGACAATCCATTGCCTTGTCCTCTAGGTCTTAAAATATGGCCATATGTTTTAGATTTGTGCAGTGGATGAGTGGATCTAAGATCAACCTTGACCTTCACTAATGAGGATCACGATGATGATTTGTTTGAGCAAGCATCCCAAGGAACCATGTGTTCGAATCTACGAGACCTCTCTTCAAAAAGCGTAGCCCATATGATATTATGTGACCTCCAATGGTAGCCTCCACAATTTTTTCTCAATAATTTTGGTCCATAACTTGTATAGGTTCGTGTAATCTTCACGTCAAACTCCTCTGATAATGGTTTTCGCAAGGTTTACTCAATGACCTCTTCGTCTATGGGCTCAAATGATTTGCTAAAGGATTCATTCATTTTCTCGAATATTGACATCATGTAAGCGGCATTTGGATGAGATAAGAGTGCACTTGACTATGGGTATTAAAAAATCAACCATTTTAGTTTTATTAGTATCACTACACTTTTTTATTTTTTAATGATAGAACTTTTTTCATATATTATTACTTTCATAAGAGTAATAAGACAAAAGATGCATCTTACAAAGTGTTATGATTGATGGCACTGAGCATTGAGTTAGTTGGACGATGCTGAGCATTGTAGAGGTGAAGATGTTGGTTTTGGTGGGCCGATTATCAAGGAGAAAAATGTTTTGATGCATGAAGAAAGTCTAAGTGCAAGAAGAGTTGGATTGCATCCATCTCTACGCAAAGAGAAGGGCAGTTAAACGTTTGTAAACAAATTTTTTGTTTAAAGTTTTGAAAATGAGTACCATAAATTTTGCATTCCGTAATTCTTATATCCAACATTCATCTTGGCTTGAATTGCTTCATATAGTGCACAATTTGAAGACTTTTATATGCTTAACATTGAGGAACAAGAATTTGAAGCAACTTGCAGGTATCAATTAGTGAAATGAGTCAAAAGTCAAAACATGCAATAATGCATGAATTGCAGATGAATGGAGAGAAATGGAGTTTGTGTTATGTTGCAACATAAGATTAGAACTAACAATTGGTTGACTGGTGGCGCCATTCACCTATGTTGCGTGTGGTGGAACTTCCATAAATTTTCCTGCAAAAGAGTGTAAGTGTACTATTTTTTTTGTTTTTTGAGTGTTGGGTCTTCGACTTTGTTATCGATCAAACTAACAAGGGTCCTAGGAGGGGATCCTATAGAGAAACTGGTAGGTTAAGGGGCAACAATGAAGCGATAGCCCATTGTCACCTTAGCTAAGGCCCCCTGCTCTTTACAGACTTTCACTGATGGGAGGAGACCTAGTATGGGGAATCACGAGGATGAATAGGTCAGTGAAAGGATAGAGGGTGATTCCAATATTCACAAGATAGGCTCAACAATATGGTTTTTTTGCTTGAAAAGCAAGGTGATTTGAGGCTGTCTAGGATTCTTGAGGCTAGGGTAAGGTGATTTGAGGTTCTCTAAGATTCTTGAAGTGAGGGTTTGGGAATATATCTTATCAAGAGATTTCCTAGACTCGAAAATCCTTATAGAGAATTGGTCTTTATGTGATTTGTGGAATTAGAGTTGTAAGGTTGTAGAACCACACAGGCCGAAGTGGACCTAGAATTAGGCAAGGATGTGGAGTTGATCAACCAAGGAGGGGCTTGACCTAATTATGGAAGAGAAGAGGATCAAACGACAAATTTTCGTTTGAGATTTGAATGCAATGATCCAAATGAGGACACTAGCCAAGGGAAATCTAGGGCAAGAAACGATCCTTGAGCAAGGGCTTGGTATACCTCAAGATCCCATCGTTGAATTTCCTTGAAATTTCGAGGGACTCTAAAGAAAATCATAGCGCAGTTATGTCCAATAGATCGAAGTTTTTTGATGGTCACAATGGGAGAAAAATGATTCCCTAGGTAAACCTATGGTGGCTAGGATTAGGAAGAGAGAGAAGGCAAGAAATATAAGCGTTTAGGTGACCACTAGTGGATGGATTAGTGTCTTGCTTTTGGGAGAGATGGGAGTCAAGATGAACTTATGATTTGGAGAAACTATAACAATGGGAGAAAAATGATTCCATAGGTGACCTATGGTGGCTAGGCTTAGGAAGAGAGAGGAGGCAAGAAATAAAAGCGTTTAGGGGACCACCAGTGGATGGATTAGTGTCTTGCCTTTGGGAGAGATGGGAGTCGAGATGAACTTACAATTTGGAGAAACTATAACAAATCAAGTAGGTCTTTAGGCAACTTCGCATGGAAATTATGGCATGAGAGTAGCCACCCAAGAACTTTACACTTCGATATGCAAAAATCGATGACTTATCAAGATGTATTCAACAAAAATAATCTCTAGGAACATCCACCCCTTCATACATGGTACATGCAATGATGCAATGCTTTAAAAGATCAAAATTTCCACAATTTCGCATAGAAAAGCAATATATTTCAGACCTATATAGCGAAAATCCCAACAACATTCATGTGACAAAGTAAATAACAAGAATAAACATGAAAAAGGTCATTTACATGCACAAATGAGTATATCCAATCATCAAATTATGCCAATAATGAAGTTCCAAGACCAAGAACATAGAATCCAAACATCAAAATTCACTTCATGAAACCAAACTTGTCCTCCAAATGGGAACGCGAAATTCTCACAAGAGCTAATAACCCAATCCAAGTGATGATGAGAGAAATGAATCGCCTCATCCTTTTATACCATTTCTAATGAGTTTGATTTGCCTAATTGGTTTAATTAAGACCAAAATAATGTGCAATAATAACATTCCTTGGTGACAAGCCCACCAAGATAGCTCAATAACATAAAAGTAAGCCTCTTAAAAGGGCAAAATGATCAATAAAATGAGTTTTTGGGCCTTTGAGGAGGCCTAATGAAGTCTAGACTCTAGAATGTGCCATGGTGAGAAAATGGACTCCAAACATATTGGAGAAGGGTGTGGCCCCTTGTTTTCCAACTTGTCTCTATGGTGCTCCCAAGTGTGTGTGGGGGGCATAAGGACATCCTCATGGGTCTCTAAGTGGATCGAAAATGCCTGTAAACCATATGTAAGGGCTAGGATGATGACATTCGCCATCTCTATCTCTCTTGTAGGGAGACACATCCTCATCGGGACCCTGGAACATCTGCTAAGTGTATGGTGCAAGTGTGGAGCCGGTTGGGCATGGTGATCCAGGTGCATCAACCTCATCCAAAAAGGTGGAACATGAGCAATCAATGAGCGGTGCTGGGGATCCATGAAGTACTCTCTGCTATGGTTGAGGCCCATGGTTCTCAACGCTCACCCTACAAGTGCCAAGTGTGTGTAGGGGGCATAAGGACATCCTCACGGGTCTCTAAGTGGATTGAAAATGCCTGTAAACCATATGTAAGGGCTAGGATGATGACATACGCCCTCTCTATCTCTCTTGTAGGGAGACACATCCTCATCTGGACCCTGGAACATCTGCTAAGTGTATGGTGCAAGTGTGGAGCCGGTTGGGCATGGTGATCCAGGTGCATCAACCTCATCCAAAAAGGTGGAACATGAGCAATCAATGAGCGGTGCTGGGGATCCATGAAGTACTCTCTGCTATGGTTGAGGCCCATGGTTCTCAACGCTCACCCTACAAGTGCCAAGTGTGTGTAGGGGGCATAAGGACATCCTCACGGGTCTCTAAGTGGATTGAAAATGCCTGTAAACCATATGTAAGGGCTAGGATGATGACATACGCCCTCTCTATCTCTCTTGTAGGGAGACACATCCTCATCTGGACCCTGGAACATCTGCTAAGTGTATGGTGCAAGTGTGGAGCCGGTTGGGCATGGTGATCCAGGTGCATCAACCTCATCCAAAAAGGTGGAACACGAGCAATCAATGAGCGGTGCTGGGGATCCATGAAGTACTCTCTGCTATGGTGGAGGCCCATGGTTCTCAATGCTCACCCTACAAGTGCCAATGTGGCCCTCTAGAGGGCTAGGACCCTGAATAGGGGAGACCAAGACCAAGCCCCAAATGGAGACCCACCTGCAATCCTGCATAAGATCCAATGCACCCCCTTGCCCTCCAATACAACAAATCATTAGAATAATCAAGGAAAAGAGCTTACAAGTCATGGAATCAATGGGGAACTTCATGGTGGCATGCCCTTCCATAGTGGGCTTTGGCATGTACAAGTGTCTCCAAGCTCAATAAGGGGGCTAATCAAGGACCTTATTAGGTGGTTTCAACCTTTAAAGGGGGTGACATGTCCATGGTACATCCATCAAGTGGTAGGTGGCAAATGATATAGTGATGGAACGAAGTGGGGATCAGGGGAAATGCTCTAGGCCACATGCCATGGTACATGGGTAGTTATAACAACGGAAGCCCACGCCTAGGTATATGAGTGTAGGAGGGAGCAATCGTGGTACATGAGTTACCACGACCTTTGTTTTTCCACCCTTCTTCATATGCCTTTGCCTTTGATTGGTTTTCTTCATAACTACTCGGGGCTCTAAGGGATGAGAGCATGATGTGTAGGATGAAGCAATAGGTACCCCCTTTTGAGGTTGGACATTTCATTGTCCACTAGGGGTTGGGACAATCATGGGTTCCTTAATGATGGAGGGGGGCTCATCTAGGGCGCATAGGAACCAAGGTGATGGCCATGGATAAGGGGTAGAGCTCATGTTTGGCTTTGCTCATGTGTTAAATTTGTATGTCTTGGCCATCTTTTGCATTTTGTGGTACATTTCCCGTTGAGAGTGGCCAAATTATGCTTTTTATTTTCTTTTTAGTTGCATCAACCTTGTGGGGCATTGTTACAGTCCCTACCCAAGTTGTGGACAAAGGGAGGGGGAGGCCAACCCTATGTGGACTTAGTGGACACATGTGGACTTGGATGGGAAAAGAGATGAATGGGGCTAAAATGAGTGAAAGGGAGTGATGTATATGGTGTTGGGAAGCGAGACCACGCAACCAAAATGGGGATTTCCCATGTAGTGCCAACCCTAAAGCTAATGCCCAGTAAAGGAGATCCCACAAGACTAGGCTACGAGGCTAACAACAAAAAACAGACAGTGGAGAGAAAAGTATAGACCTAGCCCACTCTTTCTGCTGAATCCCCCCACCAATCCATGCCCAAAACTGCCCATGACAAGTAAGGAAAGTTATTCGACTATACTAATGAAAAGTCATATCTTTGGGGTTGGGAGGCCCATCTTCAAATATATAATCGTAAAAGATGGGCGAGAGACCACATGGCTGGCTCAAGTGGTGGAGATAATGGCACATCGAGCTATGTGGTGGTTGTAACGGGCTACGATTGAGGACCATCTAAGAGATTTTTTTTTTTTGCTTTATATGCTATCCACAAGTGGTGGGTAATAGACTCCTCCAATACATATATAAACTACCTTTTGGAAGTGCTATGGTGCGGTGTGTGGGCAAAGGCTATGAAATGTCAAAATCATGGGTATTCCCTCAAGTTTTATTGAATTAAAGTCCGTTCTGTAAAGATCAGGGAACAAAGGAATGACTCAAAGCTGTTTGAAGGAACACTGATATTCTAGAGTTCCTTATCATTGCTAGAGCATTGCCAATGACAATGATGCGAAGGTGAAGTGTTCAAAAGGTAGAAGAGAAGCTTGACAATATTATGTATTTGAGTATCCAATAAAAATGATATCATTTTCTTGGAGTTGTTGTGTCCTAGATCTGCCTGAAATTTGAATAAGGGGATTCTTAGGTAGATCTTGAGTACATTTGTGATGATGCATGCTTTTTTTTGTCTATTATTGAAATTAATTCTACATACAGGGGAAAAATAATCAAGGCTCATAATTGATACACACATTGTAATCAACTGCAAGGAACACTCAGGCACTCAAAATTTCAAATCACTATAAAATGCACAAGTTGGGATGAAGAATTCAAGCAAGCATAAAATCTAAGCAAGAAAGCAAAGTGTTGAGAATATGTTGAATGTAAGTGAGCATCATAAATGTAAAGGAGTCATGTAAAGTCTAAAGTCCCATATATGTGAGTCACAAAAAGTTATGTATTTGAAGTGGGAAGATTCAATTCGAAACTATTTTGATGCAATGAAGTCTTGAAATTGTTAAGAAAAATGAAGCCTTGGTAAGAATTTAATCCAAATTCAGGTCGAGAATGCATTGAAGTTAGAGTCATTGGTTGCATGAAGATTGGGTGCACTTTCAGTTGAACCTGATACCTTTCTAAGTCATTGTAAGTCAAGGTTGAGAAGGTTGAGTAGTTTGGGTGCATTTCTAGTGGTATCCAACGCCCTCAACTTCCTGAGACTAAATCAAGCTAGCGACTTCAAGCAAGAGTGTGACAACACAAATAGGTACAAGAGAGCGAGTAAGAGCAAGTGTGAAGTGCAAGTGAGCGAGTTCAAGAGTACAAGCAAGTGAGAAGTTCAAGAGACCAAGTTCAAGTGAATAAAGCAAGCAAATTCAAGCAAGGGGGTTCAAGCGCAGTTCAAATGGAGCGAAGTATTGAATTGTTGGAGTTCCTGAATACTATGATAATTAGTGCTAAAGATAACAAAATCGTCCTTCACAAAAGTACTCTCCAGTTAGTGGTAATTTGTTTGTAAGTAAATCAAGCTAAATTTAATCTTCTCCATGCTCGAATTCAACTTCTTCAAAAGGAACGTCAACAAAAGAATTTTGAAGTAATAATGGTTCATAACAACCCTCTTTTTGGGGAGGAAAATGATCATGAAGATGATGAAGATGATGATTCCTAGCCACTCAACAATACAACTACAATACGTGTAGAAGATGATAATGATCAAGTTCAACCTTCTCTTTTCAAGTCAATCATTAGACCTTGGGAAGGAATCCAGTGCCACAAAAATCAACATGGGTTAGGATATGACAAAGATGACAACAACTTGCATATTCCATATTATTCAAAACTTATCAAGTTTGTCATTGGAGGTTTTTTGGATAATGAAACATCAAACAACAATGAGGAGAAAGAAAAGTGAAAACATTGCAATCGCATTGGTCATGCGAAAGATCATTGTTTGTTGAATGGTGTTGTCATTGATGCCAACGTCAGTGATTGAACGCTCTTAATACTGGCCTAGTTTACATCAATTGCAAGCTCCAAATGACAAGAAGCCCTAGAAGTTCTGCCTTTATTGACAAATATGACAAGGAAATTCTCAATCTTTGTGATTCAAGACACCTTCATTGGATTCTCCTCGTCATGTCAATTCCAACTGTATGTGGCACGTCATGACGGTCTTTACGATTTGAAAGTACATGTGCTTCAGAAGATTAATGCCCCCACCTTGTCGTCAAAATCCCTAATGGGAGATGACGTGGCAATACATTATTGGTTTACCTATGGTTCATTTCATTAAGGGAAGTAGGTTGTCTATTATAGAAAGCATCAAGGAATATAAGTAGTTAAAGGAAGATAGGTTTCTTGTGGGAAGTTTGAAGAAGGTATTTCGTCATGGGGAGTAACCCTTTTCCATTGATGTCAAAGGGGGAGAGAAATCAAGAGAGCAAGATCAAAGGCATTAAGTCAGGGGGAGCAACGATCGTAAGGGGAGTATGTGTTGCCATCAATGACAAAGGGGGTGATTGTTGAATGGTGTTGTCATTGATGCCAACATCGATTCTTGAACGCTCTTAATATTCATCCAATTTGCATTTGATTGGAAGCTCCAAAGGACAAGTAAGCCCGGAAAACCCTAAAAGCCTTGTACTTGTTACAAATTGTGAGGATGACAATCAGTGAATTTGCCTCTGTGACCATCTCCAACAAATGATCCTCGTCATGCCGATTCCAACGGTATATAGCGCACCTTGAGAATCCTCACGGTTTAAGAGATTACCTAATAAAAAATGGTAACCCTATCTTGTGATCAAAATCCCCAAAGGGGTGATGATGTGGTAGAATATTATTGGCTTGACTATGGCTGTGAAGGATGTTTTAATTAAGGGATACTATCATTGTTTTAATATTTTCAAATTCAAAAGGGTCCTAAAATTAAAAGGTAATTTTAGCTTTTCCAAGATGCAATTCAATCCAAATGGTTATGGAATTTTTGGCTCCAAAGAAAACTTTAAATTTCAAATTTGATTTGAAAGTCGACTTCTCTCCTTAAGAAACCCCTCTCAAACACTATAAAAGTGGCACTTGACTATTCACAAGTGGTATCAAAGCGACATG
The DNA here is from genome assembly GCA_000404065.3 of Pinus taeda. Taxonomy (NCBI): domain Eukaryota; kingdom Viridiplantae; phylum Streptophyta; class Pinopsida; order Pinales; family Pinaceae; genus Pinus; species Pinus taeda. The sequence goes on along the minus strand of APFE030030422.1, from coordinate 72,517 downwards.
TCTCGAGTTTGAAACTCACTTGACTTTCACTGGGGGGGAGATTGTTAGACATTGGGTTCAACGCTCCCCCGTGTGTTTCATGACATAGAGTAACCGCCGTGTGTTTCATGACATAGAGTAACCGCCGCCTGTGGATCGTAACTTTGATGACTGTAGCGGAGACTAATGCTTGCAGGTCTTGGTATAATGACAATCGTGATTCCAACATTGTTTTAATATCCATCCTTGTCTCTGTCGTGGCAAGAAGAATCATTCATCAGAGAAATGCTCCAAAAGAAACAATCCTGCAAGATTGAAGGTTGATTATGAAGGGATTGATCCTTGGGAGTGGTCATCAACAAGCCAGTGACTATATTAGTTCTATCAAAGAATCCAATCTTGAGTGAAGATAAATATTGCAATTGCTACTAAAAAGAAGATGGTACTTTCATGCTCTTGGAAGGGGGAGTATAATGAAGGGGGGAGGTTTAAAAATCAAGTGAATTGGTCTCTCCTTTTAGCTAACAAAGCGGGGAATTAAGGATGAAAGTGAAAATGGTTGTCAACTGAAAGTTTTGAAAACACAACTAGAAATGCCAGATGAGCATCAAAATTTGGTATATGGAGCAAGCAAGCTTTGAAAGAATTATGGTTCAATGTTTTGCAGTTGAAATACACATGATGTAAGATTGGGATGTCGGTGGGGAGAAAATTTGTGGACATTTTTGTTCACTTGGATGATCATTTGACCTAGCAAAGGATAGATGGATCCTTTTGCATTGCAACTTGGCATTAGATTGAGTTGTCAAGCATTCTTAGGGATGTGTCAGACTTGCAGTTGATTCACTTCCCCTGGTTCACTCTCTTTAGGTTGGAGCTTTTGGCATCCATTTTTGGTGATTTTTAGGCAGTTCTTCCCTGAAGCTCAACATAAGAGTTTTAGTGTGAAGACCTGGAGATGGTACCAGTTTATGTTGCATTGTTGGTATTATTGCTCAGTCTTATAATTGAGGGGGTGAATGTTAGCCTCTTTCCCATATACAATTATGAAGTCCTAATATACCATAATAATACGTCAAACCGAGATCACCTTCAAATATCTAACTAGACCAAGTCTCGTAAAAAATTTCCTACCTTAGTAGAGGTGGCTAGGTGATCAAACCTATTTGGTGCTTCTAGCCCCTAAGGGGAGGTGGCATTTCCAAGTTCAACCCTTCAATTCGTAGGTGTTAATGACAATAGGTGGCAATGGAGGGGAATGATTTCATGGCTAAGGGCCATGGCCAGGGACCAACTGATGGAGGTCCACATGTCAAGTGTATAGATGTAAAGGGTTTCCCCTATCCTCTGCCTACTTTTTCCACACCTCTGATGCACCTTTTACTTCTTTTTGATAATGCTTTTTTATGATGTATAGCTCAAGGATCAAAGATTGCATTTTATGATATAGAATTGTTTTACCCCTTAAGATGAGTCAACATCTTGCTCATTAGGGTTGGGACCTTCCAGGGTTCCTTATAATGAGAAGGAGCATCAAGTGCTTAGGTACCAGGTGATGGCTAATGAGGGGTGTAGAGCTCATGCTAGGCTTTTTTCCATGCATTGATTATGTCTTGTCCACCTTTTTCATTTTAACTTTTCTTTTTCCTTTGTTGTGGCCATGTTATGCTTTTTCATCCTTTTAGCTTCATCAACCTAAATGGAAAATTTTCTTGGCCCTACTAAAGGATGTGGATGTGTGAGTGCCAAATCCTTATGAAATAATGATAGTTAACCTGAAGAATGGATGTGGTAACAAGGGAATGATGAGAGATGTTAAGTATGGAATGGTAATGGACACATTACTTCAATCCAAGTCTCCCAAGTAGTGTGTGCCTCCTATAATTCTAAGGCCATAAAGGAGGTCTCACTACGACAAGGTTAAAGACTACCCCCTGGTAAGGTGAGAGAAGAAGTATACAATCAAGATTGGTCAGTCATCCAGATCACCACTTTATCCTTGTTAGAATTCCCAAAACTTTAATTAAAAGAACTTGATTGCAAAATGGTTAAAATACATGCCTGGTGGTAGCCCATCCTCATTCAACAGGAATGCTAGATGTGAGGTACATGACCGATGCAAATGGCGGAGGAATGTGGCATATCATCATCAATGCGCAATGTCTAACGTTGTTGGTTAGCTAAATGTCCCAGATAGGATAAGAAGTTTTCTCCTATAGGGTTACCCATTATGGTGGGAAACAAGCTCCACTTCCCATTGTTTCCAGAAACACCAACAACTTGGTACAAAACCAGGAAAAAATAACTTGAAGTGGATCATTGCTCATCAAGATCACCTACTTAGTTGACATTGGAAAAGGCAAGAAGATGGTTGTCAACACCTATTGAGTAGGGAATGTCTGTGTGAGTGGTTCGCCTAAGATAATGCAAAATGTGCTTAGTGGAATATTAGTGATTATCTTGGGGCTCTTGCTTGTTGCAGGAACACAAAATAACTACATAGGAGATATCCAACTAATTATGTGTAAGATAAAGCAAATTGTTGACCAGAGATCAATAAATTGATGCATCAAAATGTTGACGGGTCTTGGGTTTGAAACCTCATATTGGAAGTAATAGGATTACAAATTGGCTTGTATCCTTCCATACCAAAGTGTTAAGAGATCTAATGTGATTAGTGATTGAGAGAGAGAAATCCTAGTAGAAGTTTCAGAAATATGAGGCCCCCAAAAGGAATGAAGCAACCGTATATAAATATTCAATCTCAAAGGTGTTCTTAAGTCGTGACTTCAAATCATTCATCTAGGATGTGGAGTGACCAACTAGAAGGAGATCATCTGCGTATAGCACAATAATAAGAGTTTGGTCATCTTGATGGTGAATGTAGATATCATGATTAACATCACAATGAGTGAAGCCACAATTAGTAAATAAATTGTGGATCTTCTCATACCAAGTGCACGAGGTGCTTGTTGAAGGCCATATAGTGATTTCTTGAGCTTATAAATCAAGGGAACAAGACTATTGCGCACAAACCTTGTTTTCTTGTACATATAAATATTTTCTTGAAGATCTGCATGGAGGAAAGTGCTTTTGATATTCATCTGATCAACCTCTCAATTCAATGAAGTAAATATATATAGAATCATTCGAATGGAGTATTTAGGAGCAGTTGTATACAAGTCTTTGAATAGTCGATAGCAACAAGAAATGCTTCATAACAAAAGAATCCTTCTACAAACCCTTGTTGTGTCAGAATCGTGCACTCTCTCTTTGCTCCAAACCCTAGTCCACCATTTTGGCTTTCCCCATGGCTTTGGCCCTTGGAGGGGGTTACTTGCTCCTGTCCCCTGGCATCATTTCTTTTCGCTCCCTACTCACCTCCATCAACAAATCTGCAAGTCTCGACCCTTTAGATTTATGAAAACATTGGATGAAATTCCTAAGTTCTCTGTGCACACTTTGTCTTCCAATAACTTGGCCCTATGATTTGTTGAAAAGGGTTTAATTGGACAATTCATAAGGATTTGGCGATCCTCGAGAGCTATGTCTATTTTGGTAGACAAAAACTAGAAACACTTCATCAAAGGCTAGCTTTCCATCTCATTTTGTGGAAGGGGGTTCTTTGCTTCATGTTTGAAGAAGAGGAAGATAGGGATTTGATCTTCCATAGATGCCCCTACATTTTAGGATCTTGTGGAACGTCTCTCAACCATTCGACATTAGAATTCAACCTTTGAAAAACAACATCCTATCCATTGTTCCTATCTAGGTGTGTCTGCCTCATTTTCCTTTGCATTGTTGGAATGATAAAATGGTTGGAAATATTGGCAACTCCCTTGGGGAATACATTGATCGAGATGAGCATCGAGATGGTTTGGAAGCCTGTGCTCATATTTGTGTTGAATTCAATTTAGAGAATGTGATGGGAGAAGCAATTTAGTTAAATCTTGATAATTGGTTGTATTAAATCTTGATAATGATTATGGACACTTAGCTAAAAATTGCCCCAAATTAGGTCTCGAGTATCCTTCATTGGAAGATAATGATCAATGGCAGCAACCCAAAAAGAAGTGTGGTACTACAAAGCAGGGAGCTCCACCTTAGACGGAGAAGCCTTTACTAGATTATCTCTCATCCATCCACTTCTGGTGCTGGATCCCCTCTATAGACCCCTCCTATTCACTTTGAGAAAGGAAAAGATGGCAATGACCCAATCCTTAGCAATAATAGGTATGAAGCATTATTTCACTTAGATGTTGCCATATCTTAAGAAAATCAAGGAGGCACCAAGGCACAAAATGATAGATTTGCAGGAGCTCCACCTCCAAAAGAGAACCCATAATTATTCCCCTCCCTTGAAAGCACGGCTTTAGATCATGATGAGGAAATGGACGACTCTCCAAGGAAGGCCCAACAGGGGCCAAAAAGCCCCATCATCTCAAAAGAAGTGGGAAATGAGGAAAGTTCCATGGAGGAATCTGTGAAAGACATTATGCAAGGAAAGCTAACCTTGAAATGGGCCGCAAAACAAAAAACATAGGCATGAATTGATTGCAGACAAAGAGAAAGACCTAACTTTCAATCCAATCTTGAAAGTGCATTTGGAAAGGACAAAAGAACTACAACGAATTATGGACCTGTTACCGCTCAAACTAGCAGGGGACCTAAAGGGGATCCCTCAAGGGCAAATGCTAGGCCAAGGGCAAAGATGGAGACTCAACCCACTGTCACCTCAGCTAAGGCTCCCTTCTATTTACGAACTTTTATTGATGGGAGGAGACCTGATATGTATGGAGTCACTAATGAATGATAAGTCAATGAATATGAGTGACCCAAACAAACCCTTTCCCAGAAAAGTTCGAAGGATGGAGCTTGCTTGCTTTCTAAACAATTTACTACGTATTATAGGGAAAGGAAGAGAGGATTTTGAGGATTAGGTTTATGGGATAAGACTTGTGAAGGAGTTCCCCAATCCCTAAAATCCTTGTTAGAATTGGTATCTCGAATGATTCTTGAAGAACGATCTTTCAAAGGAATGGGACCAGACAGGGCCAAGTAGATCCAGTCTAGGGTAGTAGGAAGGAATGTCGCAACCAATGATATTCTTACCCTAGACAAGGTGGGGGAAGGATCAAAGAAAGTATTTTCACTCAAAGATGTTGTTTTGACCCTATGAGGTACTAGCCTTGGGGATGGTAGGGTAAGTTTTGATCCCGGAGCTAGGCCTTGGCTTTTCTCCCAACTCCACTGTTGGAATGTCTTCAAAATTGGTGGAGAGCTAGAGGAAAGGCTAGTGCAAGAGACCCTATGAGATCGAACTTTTTGATGGCTAATTTGTCCGGAAATTGATGCCCTAAGTACCCCAATGTGGCTAGACTTGAAAGGAGATGAAAGAATATGGTTTTTAATGACCACCCTTCGTAGATCAGTGCCTTATTATTTGGGAGAATGGGGTATATGTTGAGTATGAGTAGGATTTCTTGGTTCCCCAGTTAAGTAGGCCTCAAGATAACTTTGTTTGCCTTCTAAGTCGAGGAGAAGCAACCTTGCAACTTTTATACTTTGAAGTGCAAGAGGAATGGCTTATCAAGGTCATGTTTTACCCCTAGGATATTTCGCTCACATTACATGGCCCATACATTGAAGGAACACTATAATAGAGACAAATTCCACAATATTATGTTAGGTCCCTATAATACTAGTGGTTACCCCATTACTATTGTAGTTGTGTCCCTTATTGATATTGTTGTGCCTTGATTGTCCCCATAGTGTTATTACTATGTCCCATAGAATCCCTCTATTGTTATTTTTGTGCCTTTATATTATTATTGTTAGGTCGGCTAGGTTATATTGTGACTCCTTAGGCTCCTATATATAGAAAGGAGGTTTTGTCATTTGAATCATCAAAGAATCATTCATTTGTGTAATCTAAAGGAGGTTGCCGTCTCGAAGACGCTGAATTCTAAGGTGTTGATCTATATTTTCTATCTTTTTGTGTGCTGGTTTCATAACATTTGGTATCAGAGCTTTGGATTCTAGGGTTTCACTGTTCCAAATAGGTCATCGTGGCATTTTCGCTATAACTTTTTTCTATGACGTTTCAGAAGCGAAAAAAACCCATTTGAGATGAAATCGCACTAAACCTTGGGTCCGAATTTCAGAGCTTTTCACGCTATATTTGCGGAGATATGATCCGAGGAAGTTGGTCTTTTTGCAGACTCTTGAATTACATTTCCAACAGGTGACCCGGGGCAAATCGTCATAACTTTCTCTTTGAGCATCGGATTGAAATTTCGTAAGAAGGTACAGAAAGAGGACGGACTCTAGTTTCTTGTATATATTTTTCAGAACCAAAGGTCGAAACAGGGACATGTGACACGTCGTACAAGTTCGCTCTACTGAACTAGTCTATAATCAGGTCACTGTGGGAGATTTGGCATAACTCTTCCTTGGAGAATCCAATTTGGATTACACTGGTGGCATTGGAAAGAGGACACAGAGGGCTACTGCAAGTCGCAATTTCAGAACTGGATGATCCGAAATGACAGAAATACATCAGAGGCAATATCGAGTTCCTATAAAGTTAAAAACGCTGTGTAGATTTTTTAAATTTTTTGCTCAAGCTTGGTTTGAAAAATTATTTTGAAGGAATTCAAAGGGCATAGTAGAGCATTATTATCGGTAACTGATGCCTCGAGGAAAGAAAATGCAAACACCTAGTAAGCAACCTGAAAGCTCTAGCATGACTCATGAAGAAGAGGAAGAAATGCTACATGATATGTCAAAATTACAAGACCAAGTGCAACGAATGTCAAGACACCAAGCTAGAAGACCTGCAGGTACAGAATTCAACACAATTTAGACCTACTGTTACGACTCCTTCCATCCTTGATGGTTTACTGTTTAGAAGTGTCACGCTTCAGTATCCTTTTTCTTCTTGTTTACCTGCCAGTTTTCAAACTTCAAGGACAAATATATTCTGCAGTCTCTGACCTCAAGTTGTAACAGCAAATTTGTTCGTACTCAATCTTCATGCTAACTTGATTTAAGCGCTCAAATGGTCCCGATGCTTATTTGATATTAATGAACTGCAAGGTGAGTTTAGATTGTCTTATTTTAAGGGGATGGACATTCCTAATATCCATCTTATTTCAGGAATAGTCTATTTATATTATTTACTTTACCGTCATATTTGCAAAAGATCTCTTCGTTAGATATTATAACATATAAAATAATAAAAGAGGAGAACCAATTTTATAATAATGTATTGAAGTTTGTAGGTGGTTTTGTATTTAGCTGAAGATTGTTCTTTGTGTTTTATAAGAGAATATGCCTCATGAAATTGTAAAGCGATCGAACAGAATATAAGTTTTATTAAACCACTATGGGACTAAGATGCTTACAATGAGAGCTATCTTTCTAGTCAGTGCAAATATGGTATAACTATGCCAGTCTACATTAAAATGACTGCAGAAAATATTGCAGCAAGGAAAGCAAAGAGCCGACAAATTGTAGGTTTGATCTATATCATGGTACAAAGAAGAGTTGGACTTATCTGGAATCCCATTCTTTGCGCTGCTCTGGCCGTTGCCTGTCCCTCCATTGCTGATATCTGAAACATGTTAGTGGCCCTCATCATTCTTGTCAACATACTCACTGTAACCTCTGCTGTTTCTTCCTAAAGAGCTTCTTCCCAGTTGCTGATTTTTGTTCTTGACCCTTTTATATTTCATCCTTTCCACATAGCTGGTATGTTTTGTCCTCCCAAACTTCCTCTGGTTGTACCTATCTCCCTGTATCACACCTTAGTCTGTGAGAACTGGGCCATAGTGGAAATATTAGCTGTTTCTCTAATCAAGGCAGGCTAAGCTTCTAGTAGTACTGTAGTCCTAAGCCCAAATCTCTGCTAGTGTGTTGAGCTGTTCTATATAGTATAGCTGTTTTCTCTTGGCCAGATTCCTCCATTTTCCTGCAATTTACTATGCTTGTAAGTGTGTTTTGAACTCTTTCCCATTATTGGATGACTTTCCTCTATTACATCCCACTCCTTCAGTCGTGTCCTACATTGCTGATTCTATGTTTTCTTTCTTCTTTTAAGCTCTTCCCTGCTGATTGTTGGTGGTATCCACTTGTTATCCATGGATGCCACCCTTTAACTCTACAAAATCAGCCTTCTAAGAACCTCAGTCTCTATGGGATAAAGGCCTCTTTCAGCCAACAAAATCTCATAATGATCCCCGATTTTCACCTTAAAAATCTCATTATGATTGCTGATTTTCACCATCAAGATGCATGTTATCAAGTGCTTCCGCACCCTTTCTGGTGGATTCCACTTAGCCTGGGTTGCACTAGGTCCATATGTCACAGCCATAGATGAGAGCAGGTGTGACGAGTGTCTAGAATAGAGCCCTAATCTCTGCTAGTATGTTGAACTGTTCTATATAGTATAGTTGTTTTATCCTTGCATGTTTCCTCCACTTTCCTACATTGCAACATTCTTGTGTGTTTTCAGCTCTTTCCTATCTATTGGAGGACTTTCCTTTAATACATCCCCCTCCTTCAGCCACGTCTTACCTTGCTGATTCCATGTTTTCTTTCTTCTTGTCAGCCCTTCCTGGGAGATTTTGTTGGTATCCAGTTGGTATTCATAACTGCCACCTTTTTACTGTACAAAATCAGTCTTGTGAACGCTTACATCTCTAAGGAAAAAAGGCTTGTTTCAGCTAGCAAAATCTTGTAAGGAGTGCTGATTACCCCACCCCCCCCCCCCCCTTCAAGATGCATGTTGTTAAGTGCTCCTCTACCATTTCCAGCAGATTTTACTGAGCAATGGTTGAGTTAGGTCCTTATACCTCCCAACAATAGAGGAGCACAGATGTCGTGAGTGTCTGAAAAGAGAACATAACATTACCTAGTCTGCTATTTTAGCTGTTCTACATCTATTCTGAGGTGAGAAAAGAACTTTCCAACTTCATTGAAGCCTCTTTCTGGCCCACATGGCCCAGGTAAATCTTTCATTAAATTCTAGAGCTAGAGATCTGTAAATTTTGAGTCACTTCTAGCTGTTCGCCTCAAAACTTACATGGATTTTCCTTGGCTTTTTTTGAGCGAGAAAAGTACCACCTTAATCTACCTGTATTCAAATGCATCTCCACCTCTTTGCAGAAGCTTTCCAAAGCCCTTAAGTGGTCATGTAGGCTGTGGAGTGTCCTGACTGCTAAAATGACATCATCTACGTATAAGAGTTTTTTTTTGTGTGTGTGTGCGTGTTTGAGAGAGGGGGATAGGTTTTTTGAAATTTTATAACCAAGTTGTTTGATTTATTTGTTACAGAGAATTCCTAGTAAATTTGTTGATGAATATGGCAACCAACTTCGAGAGCACATTGTATTGGAAGGACCAAGCGGGCAGATATGGCTTGTAAACCGTGATCCTGAGATGAATTTGGTCAAAGGTTGGGAATCGTTTGTCTCCGATCATAACCTTCAAGCTGGGGAGTTTCTCGTTTTCCATATGGACAACGCTTCATTCTTCAAAGTTTATATCTACGGTAAAGGGGGTGGAGAGAAACATATACCCTTCAGAATCAATTCCGAGGCACTTTCTTGAGTAAACCTGCATGGTATGAGATAAAAAAGAGGGGTTGGAAGGCATAAAGCCAAAGATTCAGGATAAATTAACGACCGTAAAGGTATGTTTATAAAATAGCGGTTCTAATATTCTTGCCTAGTATTTTGATCTTCGATATGAAATACTGTCTAGAACCTTATCTCGCAGGTATCATTCCATGAGCTAACGTTAGTTTGGAAGTATTTTCCTTTAATTTTGTAGTGCTTGTCTGGTATAGGTTATCCATCTTTCTGTCTCCTTTACTTCCAAGATTCCAGATATGTAAGATGTATATGAAACTCTTTGCGATCTATGTACATTGCTAATGGGAAACATGTTTATTTCATGAAATGTCGATGATATGATCATTTAATGTACAGCTAAGCAGTTCTTATTACAGTTCAAGGTATCTCCTATGCTGTCAGAACATCTAGAGGAAGTATCTTGTCCTGAAGTGAGATTTTTGGAATGTCAATCTTGTCATTTTGTTTATTAAAAAATGATTCTGGTTGTTCCTTCATTGTTTTGTTACACCCTTGTTCCAGACTCTAGAGTGATCTTATGTAGACTGAATACCCTAATTATTTCTCTTCAATTACTGCACTAGTCCCACGCGTGTGCTACTTTCGAAATAGTGATGAGATTGGAATGATCTAAATTTGATTTTACTCCTTAGAAATCAAATTTTACTATACTTTGCTAACCTCCCTATTGTAAAGTATCTCAATTGCTCTTTCTTGTTAATCTAGCGTGAACTTTTAAGGGGTTCTTTGTTCACCTAGTAATTTTCGTTTTCCATTAAATTGTTCAAGCTATTTTTCAAGAAAATAATAAAGAAGAGAATGAGAAGATAACGTGTGTTCCACTTTGAGTAAACTTGTGCTTATTCCAACATTTCATGATTGGCTAATATTTCACATGATTGTGTTTTCAATAAATCTCGAACATATGGATGAGGGAGGTTTATAACTTTTCAAATTTGAAAGCCTCTTGATTGGTGTAAAATGTTTTATAATATCTATCTTCATTGGAAATTTATAGATGATATAGGGAGCTTGATAACTTTTCAATTTTGAAAGTCTCTCTTGATTGGTGTAAAATATTTATAATATCTATCTTCATTGGAAATTTTTAGAATGCTTCGAGAATTTTCAAAAAGTTTCTTTTTTAAGAGATTCTTTAATAAATGGTATTAAAATCTTTTAAAATTTGGTATAATGTTAAACAAGAAGCATGTGCATGCTTATTACACAATTTGACAAGTCTTTTATTATAAAATGTAACAAAAATAAAAATAAGGTTAAAGGTGTAAAATCGAAATTACCTATAATTTGTTTTTTATGATATCAAATATCATGTATGTATATGTAGACAACTTAGTACACAACAAGTTTGTTATTACTAATGTAACATGCGATGATTTGATAATTATTTTATACGTTAAAGAATAAAATTGTGAGCTTCCAATTAAAAAAAAGTGATTTTTTTTAGATTAAAGAATAATGCTGCGAACTTTAAATTAAAAAATGTATTGTAAGTGATTTTTGCACAATTTGAATGTAAGAATTTTCAAAGGCATAGAGGTTTAGGAAAAGTGATTTTTTCCCAATTCGAATTTAAGGATTTTCAAAGGCATAGAGGTTTAGGAAAGTAGGTAAGTTATTATAAAGTGTATAAGGAAGTTAGAAAATGCAAAAATTGTAAATATGTAATAATTATAGGAAATGTTGCAAAGTTGTTAGGAAGGACTTGTCAAAATCTATGCAAGAAGTTTAACGATATTAATGATCTCAAGATGATGCCAATCGAAATACATCAGGCTAGTGGATTGTTGAGAAAATTAAATATTTTGCTAGTGGATTGTTGAGAAAATTAAATATTTTGCAGCGCTTATGCGACATGATAATGAAAAACTATACATCCTAGTGGATTGTTGAGAAAATTAAATATTTTGCAGTGCTTATGAAACATGATAACGAAAAATTACAAGTTTCTAGAATTTATTGTGTCCATCAAATTACTTAATTACAAATTCACATTAAAGAAGCACAATTTACCTAAAGACACATTAGATCAAGTTGGTCTTAATTAGCTCCCAAATTTCTAAATATATTAATGATTTTTTTTTTATATCCCATTCTCTTTATAACCATGGTCAAACTATGGTTAACCATATTCAACATGGTCAACATGGCTTGCATGGTCAAACTTAGTCAATTATGGTCAAACATAGTCAAGTGTGGTCAACCATAGTCAAAACATGGTATGCATGATCAAAGCCAATTAACGTTAAGCATTGTAAAACATGGTCAAGCAAGCTTGACCATGGTCAAGCATGGTCAAATCAGCTCAACTATTGTCAAGTTAGCTCAACCACGGTCAACAATGATCAAGCTAGCTCAACCATGATCAAGCTAACTCAAACATGGTTAATAAATTCAACATATTTTAAACGTTCTGAAACTAGATCAACCATGGTCAACAATTGTCGACCATGGACAACATTGTGAACCATGGATGAATTATATTGAACCATTTTTAACTATGTCAACATGGTCAAACAGTCAGTTATGGTCAACCAATATTAAACATGGTTAAACAGAAGTTGAGTATTGTTTACATGGTCAATGTGAACAAACATTATAAACTATAGTCAACCATAATCAATCATAATAAACTATAATTAAACATGGTCACTCTTATTTAACCACATGTTGATTGTATTTAACCACAATCAACCATAATCAATCAAGGTCAACCATGATCTAATACTCCTCGTGCGTGTGTAATTACAACAATCACTTTTAATAAAGTGGTTGTGCTAGTATACATACAATTTTTTATTTTATTTCTATAACTACGACTTAGTGAGAAGTAATGAATGAGTAACATAGTGTTTTGTAATATATATTCATTTAAAAAAAATGAATGTAATAAAATTTATATTTCTTGACACATTGCAATATCAAATGCTTTAGAATCCTCTAAAGAACATTATTATCTGCATTACAAATTCCTTGCATCCAATAAACATGAGAAATCTACTTGGCTGCTGCGTAATTGCCACTTTACATAATACTATATGGTTCATCCTATGTACAATATTCTTGGAGTCCTTGCATATTTTTTTATTGTAAATTTTGTTCGTAGATTTCCATTGATAGAAAAAAAGAAGAGTACATAAATATAACTTATATTCATATTGTCTGTCTAGAATACTGTGAGATAGTATTGTAGGCAAAAATAAGCTAATTGTGGGCACCTTATAATGACGTCTTAAAAACAAAAAACTACTTTGCTAAGTCCAAGAGAAAACCAATGACAACTTCGAACAACTAGGCAAAAAACCAGTAAACAAAATAAGCAGATAGCCACTCAGAACCATTTAGTACATCACAAGCGAAAAAAACCAAAAGGCATAGAAGCATGTTGGACATGTTAGTCCAAGATGATGACTGGAGAAAGTGGAGGAGAGTGCATTTGAAATGTTTATGGGTGGAACATTTTTCAAGGGAGGAGCATTGATGATTCTTGATCCTCTTGATATCTTCTTGTCCAGAAAAAAGTTTATATTTGTCAATTTATTTGTCCCATATAACCATACTTAACAAAGTTTCCATTTGCCTATGGTTGTGATGTAGTGAAGAAAGTGTAGTTTTCTTTCCCTGAACTTTCTAGGATCAGGAACCCCATTTCAGAGAGCCATTGCCAATTTCAGAATCAAAGTGATATATTTGGTCTTTGAACTCCCTCGCTTCTCGCTATAAAATGTCCTTTCGAACTTCCAGGGGGGGGTGTGTCAAAAAACGTGGCAACCGATTCCCAGCCAAATAATCTTCAGTGCTTGAAGGAGGAGCTGACAGAGTCCTTGCATGTTATTCGTATGTAAGAATTCAACTTTGTGTTGTAAGGACATGTTGAGGAATTAAAATATATAATGGCACTTGTAGATGGATGAATACGTTGACAACACAAATGCTTTTCATGTTGTGGTATTCTTAAAAATTTTCCACTTGTAAAGTGTTTTACTTTTTCAGTCTTGTGAAGTCTTTTCCTTTTTGGAATTGACATTATGATTATTAAGGGGAAATATTATGGCAATAACTCTGGGATAAATACCTTGAAAAAATAAAAGTCTTCCCAATTTTGATGATAGTGCCTTTTTTGATGGTTGAAAATATACGAATTGTTAAGTGCTTTATTGTTTTGTTTCGACATGAAAGTTGCATAGTGTTTACTTTCAGCTTTGGGATTATGAGTTTTTTTATTTTTATTTTGCCATGGTGAATTGGTGACTTGTTGGACTAATCTGTGTGATGCCAAGGATCAAACATAGTAGATGCCACTATAACACCAATGGTATATCCAACAACCCGCTGCAAGCCAGATATGCCAGAAAATTATGACTTAGCAAGAACTTGTTGGAGGAATTAATTATTATTGATGTCAAAGGGATTCCAACCAAGGAAGAAAATTACATAGGATTAAAGAGAACTCTAAGCCTTTCCGACAAGTATTTACATGCCTCCCAACTCCTCTCCATTGAGGAGAGATGAATTTTTCAAGTGGAGAAACCAGATTTTTAAACTTGTCAAGTTGGCCTACCTAAGAACAAGTTTGATCCCCTCCCCAATAGACATGTCAGTGTAATGTATAATTGAACTAGTATAAATTAAGGCCACACTCCTCCCAATTCGGTGAGATTAGCTTGGTGAATACAAATAAGAGAAGTTCAAAACTGTAACAAGGAGATTTAGTGCTTCATACCCCATGAACCCTAAGGCAAATTGAAGGAGAAGTTCAGAGTTTTTGGTTATGTTAGTGTAATAGTTACTAGTGTTTTCTTGATCAATTCTTTGGATAATCATGGAGCAGACTACGATCCTATTTGAAGAACGAATTTTAGTGCTTGAAGAGCAACATACCCGTCCTAGTCTCAACTTGTGGAAGAAGGAAGAATTTGGTTTGAAGTAGCAACAAACCTCAACATGATATTAGTGCAGACATGATTCATGCAACTAAGATTTTCGGCTCTACAACTATGGAATTTTCGAGTATTGATTTAGACCTGTAATTTGGCTTGATGGGGACAAACTTTCGACCCTCATTGATCTTTATTTTCGGCCATTTGTGAATTAGATTCCATACATAATTTGTGCTTACTTTGGAGGCATTCAAAAGCATTTCTTCATAATAGTTTTGAGTAGTCCTTAAGAAATCCCTAAGGCAAAATTGAAGTGATTTTTGAAGAAAACTTGTAGACCTCTTTGAGCTATCTTGAAGACATTCATTGAAGTGTTTTGAAGTAATCCTATAATCACTTTGAAGCAAACCTTTTTAGAGAATTCTTGATGACTTTTGGAGTAGACTTGAATGCCTTTTTTTGGACATACCTTGGTGACCTTCTGAAGAAGACTTTGGAGCAGTGCCTTGGAACCACATTGGAGTAGCCTTGTAGCTCACTGCTACTTATTAGTCTTTAGAAGACACCTTTGAACATACTTGAAGAATTTTGGAAGCAAACTTTTTGGAGCTGATTTGAAGACATCTTGAATAGTGTTAGGGTAAAGTTTCAACGTATATTGAAAGTGTTTTGTTTAGGTTGGAGACTAAGATGATTGGTGTCCTCATTGAAACCATGTTGGTGCTTGGATTTTTCTTTTAGGATTGGAGTCGTCATTCAAGGTTGGAGCCTTGAAGAAGTTAAAGGGTTTGTTGTACATGTTGGACCCTGAATTTTTGTAAAAGACGATTGGAGTTCTCACTATCTTCATTAATAAAATTATGTTCTTGTTCTGCTTCTTGTGTTTTGGTTTAAATTGTGATAAAATCTTAACTGACATAATATAAAAATGGAAAGAAATATTGATTCAACCCCCACTCATTGTTTCCAACAATTGGAATCAGTGCCAACTTCTTCAAGATCAGCTTAACTGCTAGAAGAAGGATTTTTGAACCACAATGGTCATCAAAGAACTTACTCACTGAGATCAAGAAGAAGAGGAAGAAAATAAAGATGAACTATTGATTAGAGCCATAGAAGAAAATGAGACACAGAGGAAAAATAGTGGAAAGTTATGTCAAAAAATCATCCTTTTAAAAAACGAGAAGGAAGAAGGTAAAAGTAGAAGAACCGTTGAATAATAAACTAAAGGAAAATGAAGAAATTTGTGAAAAATTGGAAGCTAAAGTTGCATCTCTAAAAGGAGAGTTAGATAAAGAAATCTAGGATTTGAAGAGTTTTCAAACCTTGGATGTCATTCTCAGTTCTCAAAGGCCACTACATGACATATATGGACTTTGCTATACAGGAGAACCTTCCAATTCTCAAGGAGACACTAATGGTCATCATGAAGAAAAGCCTAGAAGTTTTATTAATGTCGTTAAAGGACCCCATCTCAATAACTCTTTAGAAAACAAAGTTCATTCAAGAAATGAGAAGCAGTCCATCCATGAAAGGAACATCCCATCAATGAAAGACTACACCAACATGTATGAAACTAATTTTTTTTGGAAACTATTTTTATTATTAAATTTTTGGTCATCAGGGAAAACATTACAAGACGTATAGGGATAATCACCAAAACAAGATTATTGAAATTAAGAGGCAAAATTAAGTCTAGACTTATAATTTTGTTGCCCCTCTTTGAAATTATAGTCTAGAATGTAGCAAATGAAACAATCCAGGTCATGAAACACAAAATTTCCCATTAAAGTTGAAAGAAACAATATGGAGAAAGAAGGATGAAGAAGCTACTTGAAAAGTGCTGCCTAGCATTGTATACTTAGAAAAAGGAAAATATATTTGTAGATGGTGGATGTTCTAGTTCATCTTACTAAAAAAAATTGATGGAAATGGGACCTTTGGAGACAATGAATCTGCTAAAATTGTTGGGAAAGGCAAAGTGAGTCTCATCGATGGCAAGGGAAAAGTGAAAAATGCTCTATATATTGAAAGGCTTATGCTTAATATTTTGAAGGCAGCCCAATATGTGATCAAGGACATGATCTCATCTCTAGTTCCAAGGAATGTGAGATAAAGAAATAGTATTCGGGAAAGATGGTAGGAAGAGGAGTAAGAATAACAAATAATGTATACATTCTTAGTGAAAGTAAAAAAAAAAAAATGTTACATGAGTCAAACAAATGAAAGATGGCTGTGGCACAAGCGCTTGGAACAAAGTTATTGATTTAATGAGCACCGTAACTTCAAAACAAGAACTCTAGCTAAAAAACTCTTAAAAAACATGAAAAAACAACCCAAAAATGAAAAATGTTGATGCTAGAATAACGTTTTTTCTTTTTTGGGTAAATTTTCAACATTTTTAAAAAATGGTAGTGAAGACCATGTTTTTGGTGCAAAAAACATGAAAAGCACCCTGAAAATGAAAAATGTTGATGCTAGAACAACATTTTTATTGTTGTTGTTTATGTAAGTGTAAATTTTCAACATTTTTTAACAGTGATGTTAAAGATACAATTTTCAAGTACAACGCTAAAGATAAAATATCACGTCTTTGAAAAGCCTTAAAATTTCAACAATGTTTAGCCATGGTGTTAAAGATAAAATATCACAACTCTGAAAAACCTTAAATTCCGATTTTTTTTTCAAACATGACATTAAGGATAGCATATCATGACTCCAAAAAACTTTAAATTTTGACACTTATCAACCATGGAATTAAATCCAAATATCATGACTACAAAAAACCTTAAGTTTTCAACATATTTTAACCATGACATTATGAGCCAAATATTATGATTGAAAAAAAACTTAAAAAATGAACACCTAAATCAAAGTGTCATTATACCAAGAGTAATTTTTATTTAAAAAACTGAGACTATAGCTCTTTTGAAATCTTAGCCTAATACAACTTGTCCCATTGCAATGAAAACTTAAAAATCAACAATCAAATTGAAGTATTCCCTTTTTAATGGGGCATTGAAATTGCAATTTTTTTTTAAAATTATGATCTATCAAACCACTACAACAAATAATATCATGACAATATCTCCATATATTTAAAATTCAACATTAATTCCTAATATTTTATTAATTTTAATAAAAAATATCAATACTAAATTGATTTAACAAAACATAATTTTTTTTTCTCAAAGTTATTGTTGCATTGTGGATATTTAAAACAAATGAATTCTTCATAATTAAAACATATAATGCAATAAACATATAAATGACTCATAACTTCATGTAAGATTATATGCAAGTTAAAATATTTGTTTCAAGTTACCATGCAAACATCATTTACATAAAATTTCTTAAACAATTATTCAAATTCACTCATAGGTTCTGGCACGCCATCCTTGTCTCTTCCATTGAAATCCTAGCTCAGAGGAAATCCTTCACTGTCATCGTATGTGCTTTGGAAATCCTCACTTTGAGGAAATTCATCATAATCGTCTGTGCTTTTGAAATTCTTGCTCGAAGGAAATCCGTCATCGATGCTTTAAAAATCCTTGCTCAAAGGAAATCCATCATCATCGTTAATGCATTTGAAATCTCTACTTAGAGAAAATTTATCATCATCATCAATGCTTTTGAAATTATTACTCAAATGAAATCCTTTACTATCTTCATTTGTTCTATTGAAATCCTTGTTTGGAGGAAATCCTTCACCATCCTCACCAGTTCTCTTGAAATTCTCACTTGGAGGAAATCCATTATCATTGTCTGTGCTTTTGAAATCCCCACCCATAGGAAATTCATCATCACCATCCGTGCTTTTGAAATCCTCGATCGGAGGAATTCATCATCATTATGAGCGCCTCTGAAATTCTAACTTGGAGAAAACGTATTATCCTCTTCCGTGCCTCTAAAATTCTCATTTGGAAGAAACTCTTCATCCCCCCTTTCGTCAGTGGTGCTTTCATAATCCTTAATATTATGAATTTCTTAATTAATATGATCAATATCTCTATTTTCATCAAATTCCTTACTAAGTGAAAAATTGACTATTTATTCATAGTGAAATCATTTTTGTTATATTCATCAATACAAATGAAGTTGTTGCCTGAACAAGACGTTGATGATGTAGAAATAAAAACTTTGGTATCACATGAATCCATGACATTTCATAGAAGATGTTGAAAGATACAAATTCTCTCCCCCAATGACAATATATAAGTCAATGAATGAAAATTTCCCTTCAAAGTTTCTCCGCAAAAAAATTTCACCAAATCTTTTTCCTCAAAAAAGTTCATTTAAAATATTTCCTCCAAAATTTATTTCAAAACATTCTATTTAAAATTTTCCTAGAAAATTTCGACCCTACTTTCTACTCAAATTTTCCTTTAATACTTTTTTTCAAAGATGCAATAAATTTTTTATTTTATTAACTAGGTAATTAAGTTAATTTTTACAATTTGTATTTATTTTTTAGCCTTCTTTTAACAAAAGTTAATCTAAACCAATAGTCTTAACTATATATTAATTTTCCTTAATTTCAATTTTAATCTCACATCCGACAAAACTTAAAGTAATTTCACAATCTTTCACATCACATCAAATCTGGTGGAAAATTTATTAAAAACCTTGGAGCAATTTATGGAGGCTATACAATGCATTCAATGAGAGACTTTTGCATTTAAAAGATTAACTTTCTTTTTATTTTTTTTGCTAAATATATTGCTTCTGTATTTTTATTGAAAAATTGAACTTTTGTTACTATTTTTTTTTTTAAAGAATTTTGAAAAAGATATCATATTTTAGAGCAAAAACTATAAAAACAGATCACATTTATAAGATTGTTAGGGAAACGTAGGGATTTTAGGAGAGAAAAAACAACCATATTTTATAAGATTTGTAGGGAAAAAACAATAAGAAACCATACTCGTAGCGATTTTAGGAGAGAAAAAACAAACGTATTTTTTTTCGACTTTGAAATGATTTTTTTTTGTTAAATAGTATTTAACTTTTTTAATATATATATATAATATATATTTTATTTTATTTTATTTATTTTATTATTTATTTATTTATTTTTTTTTTAAATTTAAACAAAGTTAAAATAATAGGAAAAAAATAAAATAAAGATATAACAATGAAATATATATATAAAAAAACACAATATGACCAAAAATAAAATCTAAATAAATTAATTAAAAAATTGAAAAAAAACAACCACTCGCTATCGCTAAATGCCGTGACACGACGAAAGTAGTGGGTTCAGTCACGCTCTGGTTGGTCATCACCTTTCGCGAAATTGTTTTTATTTTTTTATTTGATTTATTAAATTATATATAATATATATATATTTATTATTTTTATTATTATTATTTTTAAATTTTATTTTTAAATTAAATTGTTATTTTGTGTTTTTAAATTTGAATATTTTTTTTTATTTGTTATATTTTAATTTTTTCTGTTTTTTTTAATTTTGTAATTTTAATTTTCTATTTTTTTAATGTCTTTGTAAAATTACATTATTAATTCTTTTTAAATGTTAATGCTTTTTTGTGAGTCAAATTTCTTTTATTAGGCCTTTAGAAAAACAATGATTACAAAAGATGTCTCAACGACCCCATTATTTCATTCTGACGAGACATGTTGGGATTAGGGGCCAGAGGATGCCACAGATACAACTTTACATGTATTATTTCCACCAGGCTTAGAAGCCATACATCACATAAAGGAAAAAAAAAGATTAAAAACACTAACAACAAGATATGGAGGGGGATGGAGGGGGAGTACAGGGGGAGCAACAAAATAATTGGCACACTCATGAATGTGGAAGTCGATGTGCCCCACTAGGGCTTCCAGATTGCGAAGATGATTATTTGTTTGGCGATGGCTCCATCAGAGCTATACAACTCTTCTAAGATCTCGTTATGGCTGAATTGAATGTCATTCATATAAGCAACCAGTTCATTGCAATCCTTGTACCCATGGTTCCAAATAATATCCATGTTGACATGGATATCTATTAGTTGTTCTACTATGGAATCCAAGGAGGTGAGAGCGACTACACGACTTAGAGAACAGTTCAGAGTGAGCGCCACTTCCTCCTCACGATCCATGATGGAAGAATTAATTGAGGAAGAACTATGGTTGTGAGCTAGGCGACCTGCATTGGGGTGTTGTCCACCCCCACGACGAGGCCTCTCTCTTTGACACAACATTTCCCTCGAGCCTGCAGAGCTAACTATCATGGTTTTCGAGTAGCCCTTAAATATCCAAACAAAAGAGAAATGGGAACAACGACCTGTTGCATTTTGAGACTTCCCCGAAGCCAAGTAAGTGCCTAGAAGAGATAGGACACATAAACCCACAGAACCTCAAATGCTAAAATAATTCCCCGAGGTGGTTTGAGAGAAAACCCACGAAATAATGGCCCCGAAACAACAACAATTCGGGAGACTGAAGAAACTTAAGCGGAGATTGAACGAAATTTTGGTCAAGCGACAAACCTGAAATACCACCAAGGCCATGCAAAAACAAGAGCACCAACCAGAAACAAGATTGCAAAAACACAGACTAAAACCAAGAATAAAGACACAATTATGAACACTGAAAACTTTAAGACGCAAACCCCAGAGCTCAACAAAGGTCCCTTTAAAGTGATTCTAGAGTTTACCCAGATGACGATTAACAGACCACTGAGACCAATAAACCTAGTGAATTATGATTACCTTTTTATCGTAGGAATGGAATTCCACTACAAACTTGCAAACCAGATTGGGGCAAAGGGGCCTAAGAGCCCAATTAGATACCAAATCGTTGCTTAGTGTCAGTATTAGGTCCCAGATATTTATTTGGGAGCCAAATTCATTCCAATATACTACGAACCAACGTTCCATGTGCTATGCCTACAGAGCCAACATCTAGGCGATCACCCAAGGTCCCCGTTGCACTTCCTGCAATGCTCTATCCTCCCAAAATTCATCGCCCAAACTTCCAACAGTGCCATGAATTCAAACATGCCTCTTAACACAACTGTCATAGCTTCTAGATGCTCCTTCCTATGAGTGTATCAAATGATGGAACCACTCTTTAATACGAGCATGTGTGCTGCGTGGTGGAGGGGGGTAACCCCAAGGACCGCCAATTTACCATTTGTCCACCCCCATCGGGGTTTAATTTTTTTATGTTGTTTTGAATTTGTTTTTTATTTTTTTTTTTTAATTTAATTTTATTAAGTAATAATGGTTTTTTAATTACATTTTATGATTTTTTTTTTTTTTTGAGTAAGACTAATTCTATTATCAAAGAAGAGAAATATTTACATAGAGACCGAAGTCAGTACAGTGCTCTGATACGAGGCAGAGCTTTCAGGAAAAACAGGTAAGAAGACAAAGATCAGAACCCATGCAGGGGACCAGGATGATACTCTTATGGTACTTCATAGTAAACAAAACCATCAAAAAACACAAGAAATCCACAAAACAGTTTTCATAACAGACTTGCCCGGTGATTACCATAGCATAACAAAAATACCGACGCCAATGAGAGCATGCTAGTCATCTTGTGGTTCTTCCACAATACGACACCATCCAAATTCTGGCTCATCCATAGCTGGAGCAGCGTTCTTATCAGAGGGGTTGGGGTCGACTGGAAACATCTCCTCGTCCTGAGTGCTGCAACCAGGAGAAATCAGAACCTACTGAGGCACCAAACCAATTCCCAGCTGAATAGAAGGAGAGGGACCAGAGACTGCCCCCGAGCCTCCTGGATGAGAGTCTGAGTCCTCCATCTGAGGAGTCTCATGGAAGACCTTAGCCGTTATCTGAGGCCAATGCAAGGAACTGTTAAAAGAGAAAATTACAGAGCCAGACGAGGATGGAGGCCCATGGTAGCGTCTGGAAGCACGAAGCCACCCTTTCCCACTTTGAGTACAGAGGTATCGACCAGTAAACAATTCACTGGAGGGGGCAGGCGAATCCGAAGACGGGTTTGACGGCGCGCGCCGAGGTTGACCTCTTTGGCATTCCATTTATTGTCGAATTCGAGCCATCTTTGAGGGAGCGTTAGATAGGTGGCGGACGGGCTGAGCAACTATAAGGTGAGTGGAGCAACAAAGACACGGGGACCAGGGGGGGAGCCTACTAATGCCTTTCGCCAGCAGAAACAAATTGAGCACAGAGTGATACTTTCCAGAGTGAAAACAAGTGACCTTTGGATTGACAGGGCCAATCTCCCACCACCCAGTATCAAAGACAAGACTTGAGACCAAATAATTGAACAATGGGACAGAGGCTATGAAAAATCTACTCAGAACCCCCCCATCTAAGCCAAAGGCAAGACTTGAGACCAGGTGATGAAGAGCTGACACTAAGACCGCCAAATTGTGGCTAAAGACCCCACAGAGGAGAGAGAGGAACAACAGGAGCTGCCCTGGAATGGCTGAGCTAAGCTTCAGAAAGGCTTTCCCCGATAAGTGCAACGAGACTACAGACAGAGCCCAGGAAGAGATGAGAGGAGGAGCCCAGTGAGACAGCTCGAAAGGCTTCAACTCAAACCCAGAACAGAGCCTAGCTTTAAACTTTCCAGACAATTCTCGAGAAACTCCTTCCATTACTACAACATTGAAGATCACCGTCATCTCTTGCAGTTTAGAGCGTGCGGAGGAAAAATCCGTCACAGAGGACAGGAAGAATGAACCAGGGCCAACTGAATGAGAGCTGTTATGACTTGCCTTGCGCATGCCAAACACTCTCCCACGTGCATGTATTTAACGCTGCGTACTGGGTGGGTAGGTGTCGAGCTGCCTCGCCCCACCCCTGTTTTTTCACTTTGATTGCCGCATCAGTCACCCGCATCTGAGGTATTTTTAATATTTTTGTTATTATATTATATTTATTTTTATAAATTTTTTCCTTGGACGCTATAATGTGCTTTTTGTTAATTTTTTTTTTAATTACTAAAATATTTTACTTTGTTTAAATTCAAAGTGTATTTAGAAAAAATATAATGAGTATAATTTCTTATAATACTAGAGTTATATATATAATGAGTATAATTTCTTTTTTCCCCTGGAAAAATCGTAATCTTTCATTTATGTTAGAAAAATTACATATTGTAGATGCACATGGGTGCATATGCTATAGTTCTCAACCTGTAAATAGGCTCAACAGGTGCTAAAAAACCATCAACATATTTACCAGATTACATCACGCAGGATGCTCATATAAGTACTGTTCTGTTGATATATACATATTTGCCACACAGGGCCATTCATATTCTTTCTTGTCCATTCATGAAATTACAAAAAACTGTACAATGACTGTCAAAAATTTGTTTGCTGTTCAGTTCATGGGCTTTTTGCTCTGTGGTAATGAGGGTCTATGTATGGTCGGTGGTAATATTGGAAAGCATTTGTCCCTCGCCGCTCCTGTATCAACCACTCCCCTCGAGGAAGTGACGTGGCTGCCTTGGATAATTCGTCGGCACTGCTGTTATATTCCCTGTAGATATGTTTGCAAGTGATATCATTAAAAAGAGCCTTCATATTGTGTATATCATCCAATATATTGATGAGTGTGTGAGTGTGGCATGTAGTGATATTATTGAACCAATCTACAATGATCTTCGAATTTCCATATATGTGAATGACCATGCAATTATGATTCAATGAGAAATGCATGAGATGAGTTCAGCAAAATTGTTTGAGCCAATCCCCAAGCCCATTCGGACTTTATAGTAGTGTTGTTAGTTGATATAGAGGATGAAGCCACCGCCACATCCCTGCGGTTGCGCTTCACCATCAAAAAATGCCCAAGGGACATTTTTGTCGATGTGCGGGGGGTCATGTGGCCTACGGATATGCGGTTGGGGTGGCTTAGGCATATCGTTGAAAGCTGATATGATGAGAGAAGATGTGTGTGACCAGCTAGCTCGTTTGCCGTCGAAAATATTCTGGTTCCGTGCCAACCATAGGTATCAGCGGATGATAATTGGGAGGCTCTGTAATTTAGATCCTCTGTGCTTGTGATACCATCTCTCCCATGTTCGGATAATGTCATTGCCATCCCATGTGCCCGAAAATCTGATACCTGTTGATATGTTTTGCCATAATTCTATCATGGCTGTACACTTCAAAAATAGGTGTGAAGTCGACTTAGCAGCATTTTTACATAGTGTACACCAGGTAGGCCCATAGATGGCTCGGTGCATGAGATATTCCCCTGTTGGGACTTTGTCTTTTAATATACACCAGAAAAATAATTTTGTCTGGGGTGGCCCTGTGAGCTTCCAGATAGCCTTCCACCAGAAAGTAATCAAATCCGGCACTTTGTGTGAAATCACCACTTGATAGCCCGACTTTGGGGAATACGTACCGTTGTACGAGCGGTGACATATGAGCTCATCCGATCCTTCTTTGATCCTAATGTGTGATTCGAGAAGGCCTGTGGTGTAATCATTCCATTCTTGATGCCAACATTGTGGTAGGTTTAGTTGCTGAGCAGATTTCCATCGTTGTGCAAGAATGGTGGAATTTTGAGGATCTGCAATGTTTGCTAGGACAATAATCTCGTGGAAGTGTAGATGCTGTATGAGCTCCTTGGAGAGTAGATGCCTGCCCCCGCTACCTATCCATGGATCAAGCCCAATTCGAGCCAGATGTCCATCGTTTATTCTCCACACCAGATTATCCCTTATGAGAGGTAGAGAATGAAGTAGGGCCTTCCATACCGATGAGATGCCAGTTTTTGGCCAGTTAGGTAGCCGAATCCATTCCATAATATTCATAGGCCAAATATATTTGTGATATGAGATGCAGGTCCAGAGATTCTATCCCATGAGCAGAGTCCACCCCATCTTTGCTGCAAGAGCCTGTGCAAATAAGGGTATATCTTTTAAACCCCAGCCCCCCCATTTCTTGGGCAATGCTATCATGCTCCAGCCCACCCATGCAAAGATCCTATTATCCCGATTTCCATTCCATAAGTATCTGTTGTAGATTTGTTGTAGTCTGGTCAATATGCTTCGCGGGATCCAAGCGAGAGCCATCCGGTAGACAGGCGTGCCCTCAAGGACAGATTTTATCAATACAAGTCTGCCAGCTCTGGATAGATATCGGTGACTCCAATTGTTTAGCCTCTTCTCCAATTTTGATACAAGCCATGTCCAGTCGGAAATCTTCTGGCTGATAGGCTTGATCCAGAATCCCAGGTATTTTAGACCTCGATGTAGAGGATTAATGCGATAAGGAAATAGACGGTGAGCAAATTGGGATTCAGGAATAGAGATACGAGTGAAAGTGATGGTGGATTTTGAGTTGTTTGCTAACATTCCAGTAGCTGATGAGAAGAGGGTGAGGATCTTAGAAAATGTATGGGAGTCCCTGATACTGCCATCAAGAAAGATAATGACATCATCCACAAATAGAAGATGGGTGAGAAAGCAGTGATCCGATATTCTGAGTCCACAACGATCACCGTCTCTCTTGGCAGATGCAATCAAACGACTGAGTCCATCCATGACGATCAACAAAAGTAGGGGAGATAGTGGAAAACCATGTCTGAGTCCCCTTTCTGAATGGAAAAAATGAGATGCAGATCCGTTTATGAGAACACTAAAAGTGAGGGTGGTGATGCAAGCCATGATCCAAGTAATGAAATTGTGAGGAAAGCCCAGATGAATGAGGAGCATCTTAATGAAACACCAATTGACATGATCAAAAGCCTTTGCCAAGTCAATTTTAAGGGTGATGGCCTTAAGATGTCTAGTTGAGATTGAATGAATGGCTTCCTGGGCAGAGCCAATAACTTCATGAATCTGGTAGTGTTCAAGAAAAGCAAATTGTTGGGGAGCAATATGGCAAGATAGGATAGGGCGAAGACGATTTGCTATGATCTTGGAGATGATCTTATAGAGACAATTGTAGAGGGAGATGGGTCTGTAATCATTGAAGGAGGACGGGGAGTCCGATTTAGGTATAAGAGCGATGAATAATGAGTATAATTTCTTATAATAAAACTATATATATATATATATATATATATATATATATGAAAATGGTATTAAAGAAGTTATCTGTGAATGTTTATGGATTAATGATAACAATTACGACATCTAAGGTTGCCATTGGACCCTCTACAAATGCTACTCAACAAAACCGAACTAACCCCTACAGTAAAGTTCAAGCAAACAACCCCTCAAAATCAGTTAATAATGTTAGAGAATGGAAGATGGTATTAAATAGACCCTTGCGAGTTACCAAACAGACCCTGGTCTACACAAAACCCAGATGCCATAATTTTGAATTTCAGTCTTCCTTTGATAAGAAATTGACTCGCAAATTTGATGACAGTTTTCCCTTATGAATTTTCTTTCTTTTGTTGGCTTGATACAAAGTACTCTGTATTCTCGAAATTTTTAATGTAAATGAATCTTTCCAATACACAATCTTGGATGCAAAAGCACTGGATTAGAAGATTAACTGAAATGTGATTCTCCAAGTTCTCATTTAAATGTAAATAACAGAGAAAATACAATGCATGAATTCCTCATTCAACACAGCAATTTAAAGACCAAATCAATTTCAATCTCCATATATTAATATTATGGTTCAAAAACCTCCAAGTGCATATGCAAATAACTGTCTCACACGCACTTACAAATTAGATTTGTTGATAAAAACCAATGGTTTAAGAAATTATGTTAAGTTAACTTCAATCTCACATTGAGGAAAAAAAAACGTACCTCTCTCCCACACCAAAAAAATTCCAGCCCAAAAATGTTCCTCCTCTCTCCTAAAAATTAAAAGAAACTGCCCAAAATATGAGTTCATGGATGTGAACCAATTTCCCTTAGCCTTAACTACCTACTAACTATAAAATAATTTTTTTAACTAGATATTCCTAACTAATCTTAACTGAATATAAAAAACTTTTCACAAATAAACTTTAAAATGTTCTAGCCTTGACATGTGATCAATCCATCACATTTCTAGGCTCTTGGTCTGACTTTAATAAATTATCATTTCTATTTACTCGACCTAATGCACCTGCATCAGACTCCCCAAGAAAGAAAATTTTATGAGCTCCTGCTCATAAGATCTTCTATAAAATGACTTGCTTTATGTAGTGCTGCTTCACCCATCCAAGTAGAATCCTCCATCAGACGGTCTTTCCACTTCACAAGATATTCCAGGTATTCTTTCCTTCTGGTCTTCTTGGAAACATATGTATCCAAAATCTGTTTAGCCTCTAAATGCTTTTCCATAGGCATTTTCTTCAACCACTGCTGTTCTTTTCCTTCATCCTGGTCAAGATTCCCAGAAGCTTGATCCACATCACCAACTGTGTAGGGATGCAAATCCGCTACATTAAAAATGGCTGAAATTCCAATTCCTCGAGATAACTCTAGCTCATAAGCATTCTTTGAAAACTTGTGGAGAATCTTACAAGGTCCTATCTTCTTCATTTTCAATTTGTTATATTCTCCCCTTGGAAACCTCTCTTTACCTTAGGTGAGCTAGGACCGCATCTCCCACTTCAAAGTTTACCTCTTTCCTATGTACATTTGCTCGCGGCTTGTATCTTGTAATCTTTGTTTTACTTTCTCGTGGAACTCACTCATGGCTTTTGAAAAATCCTCTCCATCAACACTTCTATACTCAAGCTTTCCCAAGTCTCTTAGCTTACAAATTCTCCTTGGATTCATGCCATACAAGATCTGAAATGGTCTCTTTCCTATTCTCCTATTTGGTGAGTCATTATAGGCAAACACAGTTTGGGCTAGCACATGATCCCATTTCTTTGGTCAGTCACCTACTAAACTCCTCAACAAATTACCCAAAATCCTGTTTACAACCTCTGCTTTCCCATCAGACTGTGGATGATAGGCTGAGCTAAAATTTAGCTTAGTGCCAAGTTGCTTCCACAAGGTCCTCCTGAAATTTCAGGTGAATCTTGTGTCCCTAGTAGAGATTATACTTTTTGGCAAACCATGCAACCAAAAAATCTCATCAAAAAACAAATTAGCCACATGGGTAACATCACTAGTTTTGAAACACGGAATGAAATGAACCATCTTAGTAAATCTATCCACAACTACAAGAATTGAATCATTACTTCATTGAGTTCTCGGTAAATCCAGAACAATGTCCATACTCACCAAATCCCAAGGTCTATTGGAAATGGGTAATGGCATGTATAGTCGAGAATTCTGATTTCTCTCTTTCGCATGTTGACATACCCTGCACTTACTCACGTACCTTTGTACATATGCCTTCATCTTAGGCCAAAAATAGAAGTGACTCAGCTGCTCAAGTGTTTTCTCAACACCAAAGTGTCTAGCAAACCTGCCATTATGCTTTTCTTGGACCAAATTTTCCCTCATTGAGAAATTGGGAATGCATAGCTAATTGCTCTTGAACAATAGCCCATCCCGCAACATAAATTCTTTCCATGGACTGTTGTCCCTATTGACTAGATTTTTACACGTTGCAAAATCTTCTTTAAAATCAACATCAATGTCATACAAGTCCTTCAAAAATTCAAAGCCTAAAATTTGTATTTGACTTTCCTGCATGATTAAGCATCTCTTACTCAAGGCATCGACAACCTTATTTGCCTTCCCACTAATGTGCTTCAAAACAAAAGTTAAATTTTGAAGGAACTCCACCCAATTTACATGTTTATGATTTAACTTATATGTTGCTACATAATGTATTGTAAGGCAGAATATCCACGTATAGAACAAACTTGTTAGGCATCAAGTAATGCCTCCAGTTCTTCAAATCTTGAACCAGCACATACAATTCTTTATCGTAGGAAGAGTATTTCTGTTTTGACTCATTTAACTTCTCGCTAAAATATGCAATGAGCTTATCTTCATGGCTCAATACAACTCCAATGGATGTCCCACTAGCATCACATCTCACTTGAAAGGGATGATTGAAGTATGGCAACTTCAACATCGACTTCTCAGTGATCTTTTTTCTTTTTGGCTACATCTATCCAATAAAATGGTTGCCTATTCTTCTTGATGGTGTCAATGATAGGTGCACAAATACCACTAAAATGCTTGATAAATTTTCTGTAGAAGCTG
The DNA here is from genome assembly GCA_000404065.3 of Pinus taeda. Lineage (NCBI taxonomy): Eukaryota > Viridiplantae > Streptophyta > Pinopsida > Pinales > Pinaceae > Pinus > Pinus taeda. The sequence goes on along the minus strand of APFE030030422.1, from coordinate 42,915 downwards.
CCTAAGCCATGAAAACTTCTCACCTCAAAAATGTTCTTAGGTGAGGGCCAATTTACAATTGTCTCTATCTTCTCCGAATCCATTCTCAAGCCATCCTTAGAAATGACAAAACCCAAGTATACGAGCTCACTTTTCATAAAAGAACACTTCTTCATGTTAATCAATAGCTTTTCTTGCTGCAATCTCTCTAAAACATACTTGAGATGTCTTAAGTGCTCTTCTTTAGTTTGATTGAAAATTAAACTATCTTCCAAGTAAACAATGACAAACTTATCAATGAACTCCTTCAAGACTTCATTCATCAGCCGCATAAAGGTACTGGGTGCATTTGAAAATTCAAATGGCATGAACATCCATTTGTGCACGCCTTCATTGGTCTTGAAAGCTATCTTCCACTCATCTCCTTCTCTGATTCGAATTTCATGATAACCACTTTTTAGGTCAATATTTTAGAAGTAATTTTCCCCACCCAAGCAATCCATCATATCATCCATCTGTAGCAATGGAAAGCTGTGATGAATGGAAATCTTGTTATTGCTCTAGAGTCCGTGCACATTCTCCATTATCCACTCTTCTTTGGACTTAATATTGTATGTATGACACATGGACTCAAACTTTCTATTATTAGTCCTTTGTCCAACAATTCTTGGACTTGCTTCCTCACTTCCTCATTCTCTTTGGGTGTCATTCGATAGGCAACCTTGTTCGTAAGACTTTCTCCCGATATCAAGTCTATGTGATGACTAATGCTTCTTTTGGGTGGCAATTCACTTGGAAATTCATCAACTACAATATCATGAAACTCATGCAACAACTCCTGAACTTAAATAGGTAAATCAGCAATTTCATTGTGCAGAAGTACTACCTTTCGCTTGCAAACCACTGCGTAACTTACCTCTTCTTCTTCCATCTGTTGTAGAAATTCCTTTATGCTAAGAAACAATGCTTTTGGCCTACTTGTTTCAGTTGTACCTTCCTCTTTAAATGGTACAAGAGTGTGCTTGATTCCATCCTTTTCAAACTTATAGCAATTTCTCTCTCCATCATGTGTCACCTTCCTATCAAACTGCCATGGGTGACCCAAAAAAAAGTGACAAGCATCCATTGGAATTACGTGATAAAGCACCTTGTATTTATACCTGCCTATCTGAAACTCAACTTCACTTTGTTCATGCACCAACAATTGGTTTCCTTTTTGCAGCCACGATACCTTATAAGGTGTGGGGTGCTTAATATTTTTCAATCCCAATTTTTCCACCATTTCTTGGGAGACTAGATTGTCTGTACTTCCATTGTCAATAACGAATTTGTAGAATTTGCCTTTTTCCTTACACATTGTCTTGAATAAGGATTTCCTTTGGACTAGTTCAACAATCTCCTTTTTTGGTTTTAACAAGAATTTATGCATCGTCAACCCCTCTCCAGTCTCTGGCACATTCTCTACCTCAGGTACTTGTGCCTCTACTGCCTCGGTTTGAGCTATGTATGCACCTCATTGTCTTGTATTGTCATTCTCAGGACATTCAAAAGATCGGTGACCCTATTTGTTACATCTGTAACACCGGTAGAAAGTATCTTTGCCTCTTCCTCTACCTCTACCTCTTTGGTAAGGTCTTCCTCCTCTGCGTCCACCTTCTTTCTCTGACTACCCTTGCTGATTTGAGTTGCCTTCATAATTCTTTTGCGCAGGAAACTTTCCTCTTCCATTTGTCTGTCCTTTCGTTTTGGAAAAACCACGTCCTCTGCTAGAGGTTTTCTTCCTAGCTATATTTTCTTCCGCCTTCAAGGCACACTGATATGCTTCCTCTATTGTCCTTGGAGAAAGTATGTTGATTTCATCTTGGATATCTAACCTCAAACCATTGATATACCTTACTATCTTCTCTGGGGTATCTTCTACATAGCTTTCTCTCAAATTCACCTTGTAAAACTCTTTGGTGTAGTCCCTCACTGTCATTATCTTTTGTTTAAGATTTTGCATCTGTTTGTAAAGAGTTAGTTGGTAATCCTTTGGAAATAAAATACTCTTCAACTTTGCCACCATTCTATTCCAACTCTTGATCAATGGTTTGTCCTTCTTCCTTCTCTAAGCTTGTACATTGTCTCACCATAGTGCAACATGGCATTTCAACCTTGTCAAAACAAACTTAACTCTCTTATCCTCGTTAATTTCCTTGTACTCAAAATACTTGTCCATCTCACTGATCTAATCTAGTAGATTCTCATATTTCAAACTGCCATCGTAAATAGAGATTTCAGGCTTTGGCCTTGAACTTGAGCCCAATAATGCTCTCAACAACTGAATCTTAGTAGCTTCTTCAACAGGTGCTGCTCCTTCTTCTTCAAGTTCCTCTTCGGCCTCACTAACATCTCCACCTTGAGGGTCTCGTTTTCTCCCTACTTCGATGGCTTCTAACTGAACTTTTAGTCTTCTTATCTCTTCCTAGAATTCTGCATTACCCGCGGATTTGCCTCTGCGATCTTGTGCCCTTCCTGCTCACCTATTCATCTCTCTATACTATAGAGACCAACAACGTTAAGGCTATGATACCAAAAATTGATGGCTTCTATCTCAGCAAAGCACAGTGATGGTATAGGGGGAACAATGAATCATTGCTATCTTAGCAAACCACAGTGTTGGTACAAGGAGAAAAACAAGTCATTGTTATCTTATCAAATCGCAGTGTTGGTATAGGGGGAAACAACAAATCGTTGCTATCTCAGCAAACCATAGTGCTGGTACAGGGGGAACAACAAAATGTTGCTATTTTAGCAAACTATAGTGCTGGTATAGGGGGAACAAAAAATAGTTGCTATCTCAACAAACCACAATGTTGGTATAGGGGAACAACAAATCGTTTCTATCTTAGCAAACCACAGTGTTGGTACAGAGGGAACAACAAATCGTTTTTCCGAGCCACATAGTCTGTAAAAGCATAGTTTAAAGATCTCTTTGTAACTCCCCAACTAAAGATCATTTTGGAAAATCGCTCATGTGTTAGCAAATACACCCTGCTCTACACAAAACCCAGATGCTAGAATTTTTAATTTCATCTTCCTTTGATCAGAAATTGACCCGCAAATTTGATAACAGTTTTCCCTTACGGATTTTCTTTCTTCTGTTGGCTTGATACATAGTGATCTGTATTCTCAAATCTATAATGTAAGTGACTTTCCAATACACAATCTAGGATGAAAAAGCATTGGATTAGAAGATTAACTGAAATGTGATTCTCCAGGTTCTCATTTTAATGTAAATAATAGAGAAAATATAGTGCATGAATTCCTCATTCAACACAACAATTTAAATACCAAATCAATTTCAATCTCTAGATATTAATATTATGGTTCACAAACCTCACAAGTGCATATGAAAATAACAGTCTCACACATGCTTACAAATTCTATTTGCTGATAAAAACCACTGGCCTAAGGAACGTTGTACAATTAACTTCAATCTCACTCAGAGAAAAAAAACAACGTTCCTTTCTCCCACAAAAAAAAACTTCCAGCCCAAAAATGTTCCTCCTCTCTCCCAAAAACTAAAAGCAACTGTCCAAGAAATGAGTTCATGGATGTGAACCAATTTCCCTTAGCCCTAACTACCTACTAACTATAAAATCATTTCTTCTAACTAGATATTCCTAACTAATCTTAACTGAATATAAAAAACGTTTCACAAATAAACTTTAAAATGTTCTAGCCTTGACATTTGATCAATCCATCACATTTCTAGGTTCTTGGTCTGATTTTAATAACTTATCATTTTTATGTGCTTGGCCTAATGCACCTGCATTATTCTAACAGAAGACCAGTGGTTATTTTATTATTCATAGATTGTGCAGAGTGCGAAGGTCCACAAAATGAAAGCTTCAAAACTTCCTATGCACAATTGATTTCCTCTACAATTCCACACATATGCATTTGTGTTAATTTTGAAAATATACATTAGTATTAATATTTTCATGCTTTGAAAATCATGTTTCTAGATTCAATATTTTAGTGTTTGTGTCATTTTCTCATTCTGTCTGCACATCGGTACATTGATTGAAGGTGTGTGCAGGTGCACAGTTGGTGAACTGAATGCTAAGAGGAATGGTATTAACCTGCAATGGTGTTTTCTATTAATTAGAGGACAAACATCGAGTTGATAAATTTTTTGGATGGGAGCTTTATCTCTATAATGTTTTTCAGACGCAAAATAGGAGCAGGTGGTGATTTCTAAGGAAACGAATCTGTAAGCATTTGAAATAGATAGTATAGTGAGGAAAAAAATGCTATTTGTAGTGATACAAATAACTCATTTCATCTTGATTACATTTTTTGAATAACAAAATGTGTAACATTTTCTCTTTGAAATATATTTCATTCACAATGTTGTAGTCTTGCATATAAATTTCCTGTCAACAAATTTTGTTTCACACACGTGTTCTTGCTTCTTACATTTAGTAATTAAATAATAATTACAGGACAAACATTGGGATGATAAAAATGTCTCGATGCCAGCTTTATATTCGATATAGAGATTTGTGACATATGTCAAACACAAAAAAGTAACAAGTGGTGATTTATAGGGAAATGAGTTGACAAACTTTTGAGATCGTTAGCAAAGAAAGGAAAGAATCTATTTGCTCATATCAATAGGAGCCTTTTCTTATCGACTACGTATTTTGAATAGTGTATCACGTAACATTTTCTCCTTACAAATTGTGTTTAAAAGCTTGTTGTGTCTGAGCTTCTGTTGCCTTACATAAAATTTTATCTTTAAAGTTGAGGTTGCAAAAAATCATATCCTCGACTCCGATAGTGTATACATGGAATTTCTATTAATTCATGGTTGGTAGAAGTAGTGTATAAATACAACATATCTATAATACTACCAGCATTTAAACCGATTAACCTTTGACAATATTCTATTTGCATTTAATATTAACAATTTCTTAGCTGATTATCATGTTCAAAGGTAGTTAAAACTTATTTTATATGGTAAATTCTTATTTCTTATGACATGTATAAACATGATATTAAAGCAGCAGAAAAGTGCAGAGTAAATGCACGCGATGGTGGTTAGCTTTGGAACTTTCAATTGATAATTATTGAGCATGTCGTGTGTAACAATTTTGACACGGGTAATAGTAACAGTTGTGGGAGAACAAGTGTGCGGAGCAAGGAACATAAAATTTTTCATTGCAATGTTTCACATGTGTATGCATTCAATATTATTGAATTTCACAACAAGAATATGTTATTAGAAGTTAAAATTTGAAGACTGGAAACATTAGGTTTTTTAACAAATTTGTACACATAACACTGATAAGATATTTTCCTTGTGTGAGGCTTATAATAAAAGTACTTATGTGGGGTTTGGATAAATTGTAAATGATGGCTAATTAATTAGCATAATGTATGCAAATGTACAAAGTGATAGTTTTTGTTCCTTGACTTTTGCAGTTTTCTCAAATTCGTTGGGTTTTTTTTCAAATGAATTCTAATGTTTAATGATATTTTTCCTCACTATATTATTGATTTCAAATGCTTTCTGATTTATTACTAAAAATAAATACATGATACTATTTTATGTCTGAAACATGTTACAAAATATTTGTATCGAAGATAAAGCTGTCATTTATTTTTTTTATTGTTTCGATGTTTGTTCTCTTATTAACAGAAAACATCACTGTGGGTAAATATCATTGCTTTTGGCATTCAATTTACCGAGTACGTATGTGCACACGCATTTTTTCAATGTATCAATGCACACAATGTATCAATATTTCCTGATTTTTTGTTGTGCACATATATTTTCCCATAGAACACTACTTGTTCACATGAATTAAAAGACACTTAGCTAATATTGCATAATAAAATAATAAATATTTAATAAAAAATATATTTGTTATTTCTAGTTTACAAATCACTCTTTCTAGTTGTGCATGTTACATTACGAATTAAAGTTTATGTTTGTAGTAATTAAATTAATTTCACGTCTACGGAATAAAGCACCCTATACACCCCATCTTGCACACATATTTCATTTTGCACATATTAACAACTTTATGCAACCACTCTTTTACACAACTAAATATTTATAGGCTTGATGCAAGAATTTGATTCATAGCTATCTGCAACTACGCTTCCGCATAACTAAATATGTAAAAGTTTTAAATGGAAGAATTGAAAATTAAATTCTTTGTGTGGAATAAGTCCCCATTGTATGGAAACTACGTGTCAAGTTGTGCAGGAGATAGGTACGTGGAAGGAATGTGCATGGGAATATATTCGACGCTATTTAGTTGGCTCGAACATGTCTTAACAATTATATTTGCGTCGTAATGTTCAAAATAGAGTGTCAAGTCATTCGTAAATCAAATTTGGTTCAATTTTACATGGTAGTGGGGGCCACCTGTCAAGTTGATTCGTCATAGAAGGTAGCTGAATACATGTCTGCATAATATTTATTTGTGACTGTACTTACACAATTTACTATTTATATCTATTATTGATATTTTTAAGCTAATTGCCATGATCACAACCATAGTTTAATGAGACTTCAAATTTATCCATAAAAACAATGGAAATTCTGACATGTTCCTAATAAAATCTGACATTTTTTTTTGTAACTCTAGGTTACAACTGTCAAATTTCATGATCTTGGGTGTTGTTAGGGCTTTTTGATCATGATAAATCCATTTCCACAATAAAAGACATGATTTAAACATTCATACTATCAGATTTTTGCTGAAAAAATGCAAGATTTCGATGATTTTTGGCCATGCACGAAAATTTGACACCTTGGTAGATGACACCTATTATTTTATATCATAAGTTTCTGATTCTTATGACACATATATAAATAATGTTGAAGCAAGAGAAAAGCGCAGAGTAAATGTACATGATGCTTTTGGAATTTCAATTTTTTTGTTTTTTTCCATAAGTATCTGTAAATGTTGGCTTTGGTATCTTTAATTTCTATTTATTTAGAGTTTCATTTGCAATAGTTTTCACATGATTAATAGGAACAAGAAGTGATTGTGAGGAGAATGGAGAATTGTAAAGTAAACAATATTTGAAAATGTGATTCATTGACAAAGTATGTTTTACTGCAAAACGAAAATGGTTAGTAGATGAAGGAAAGAGGCTATTTTCAACGATATAGTTAACTCACATGCTAATATTGATGATAACTTTGAATGGTTGACAACATATGAGCGATATGTGAATCTGTCAACGGAAGAGAATACAAGAAACAAGATTTGGAATACTGGATTAGTGAAAGATGGGTGTTTTTGAGAAGTCTTTCACTTTAGAGAAATTGTTTATCTCTGTGCAAATAATTTCGATTCAAGAAAAAGAAAAATTAATATAGGAGCAATGAAGGTTCCTCTAAATACCAAGGAGTTCATATGGTTACTCAAGTTATCAGAACCAAACAAGATCTTATAATTTTATGGTGTGAATAAATTCATGTATTTAGAAGCAGGCGAGATTGACATTGCACGAGAATTCATTCTCCAAATTTGAGGTTCTTTTTGATCTTTCTCTGCTAGATATTTATTTGTTTAGGAAACCATTTAGGGATTTCTGTTAGCTCTTTTCACACATAATAGGTCGATAAAGTACAACAAATGTTCCAAAATGCATTTTCTACGTGCTTTACGAGACATATAAAAATGATCGTATTTTCGATTGGGCTAATGTCTTTCCAATGAATTAGTTGTTCAGTTGGATAGAATATCCAAGAACAACAAATTCTATATGATGAAGTTTATTATAAAACTCTCCTGTTAAGGCATATGTTTAACATTTTACCTTGTAATCCTAAATTCAATTTTAGCGAGGAACCAATGCAGTTTTGGTATCCTATATTATGGAAGCATAGAGCTTCTTTAAATTTTTCTTTATTTCAAGATGTGTTTGTAAGGAAAGTCTATTGCATGGTAAATAGACAAGATCCTCTTTGAATATCTACAAAGGATGAGGTTATCCTATCTAGAAAAGGGGAACATGAGGAAAGAGAAAGAAGTACATTTATTCAAACTTATGGTTTTGAAGATAGGTCATTTCTCTTGCCAAACTTTATTCTCAAAAGGTAGTCTATAGCAAATATCATTGTTAGATACTTACATTTGAATAGAAAAAGAAAAAGAAAATATTTCTTTTCGTTTTATTGTTGGAGAAGTCACTATGAAGAATATGTCTCACGCTAACATTCTTCAAAAGTATTTAGATGCTGTTAACTTAGGTGAAGCTGAAGCTATTGAAGGCTTTGATAGAGGAAAAAATTTCATGGAACACCTAGAGTCTATTAGGTATGGGAACTTATTTCCAAGATTTAGAGATTAGAGTGAGGAAGTCACAATGTATCAATAAAACATCAAAAAATACTAGTAGGTGCTGAAGAGATCCTCGAAAAGGAGATCATCATCACGAGAGGAAGATACAAGAAAAGAGGAACAAATCCTAAGGGGAAATATCAACCTTTCACATGCAGTGCTAGTCTGACTTCATCTATCAACCAAAAAAGGAAAAAAACTACTGCAAGAGAAAAATTGGCTGGTGATGGGCTATCAAGTTCTGGGGATGGCCAAGAACCTCTTCGTAGAGTAATACCATAAATAGTGCACATGAATGAATCAACTAGATCCAATAGTCCATTTAAAATAGGGAGCATTAAAGAGGCCATGACTATGGAATTTGGTAGTGCTATACTACCTAATTGGGTTAGTACTTGTTTGCAAGAAAATAAAAAAATAATGGATCAAATTTCCAAAGAGGTCATTACTTTCGATGAACATTCTATCTCATTACAAGATGAAAATTGTGATAGGGGAAGTAAAAGATTGAAGATTGAAAGGGTATAGTTTTGCAACAAAAGGTTGTTGATTGAATAGAAATGAATTTTGATTTATCTGGTGTTAGGTCCCTATACTACTAGTGTAACTCCTTATTGTTATTAGTGCAACCCCCTTATTGTATTATTGTGCCCATATAGTCCCCATGTTGTTATTATTATGCCCCATGGAAGCCCACTATTGTTATTGTTGTGCCCATACAATATTATTGTTTTGTAGGCTCTGATTGTATTGGGACCCCTTAGACTCATATATATAGAAAGGAGGTCTTGTCATTTGTATCATCCAAGAATTTTTCTTTTGTGTAATGTAAAGGAGGCTTCCCTCTCGAAGAGGCTGAATTTTAAGTAGTTGATCTATCTTTTCTATCTTTTTCTGAGCTGCTTTCATAACATTTGGTATCAGAGCTTTGGATTCTAGGGTTTCACTGCTCCAGACAGGTCATCGTGGCATTTTCGTATAACGTTTTCTATACAAAGATTCAAAAGCTAAAAAACCCATTTGCGTCGAAATATTGATGAAGCTCTGGCTTGAATTTCAGATCTTGTATCGCTATATTTTCGGAGATATGATCTGAGGAAGGTAGGGTGTTTGAAAGCTCCAGAATTCCATCTCAAATAGGTCATTGCAAAATTTTTGCTATAATTTTGTTTCTATGAAGGTTCAGACTCTAAAATTAAAAACTATTTGACCCGAAATCTTGGTGAAGCTCGGGCCCAAATTTTAGATCTTGTTTCACTATAGTTTCAGATATACGGTCCAAGACATTTAGGGTTTATGCAGGCTCCCGAATTACATCCCAAATAGGTGACAATGGGAAAATCGTCATAACATTCTCTTTGAGCATTAGATTGAAATTTTGTAAGAAGTTACAGAAAGAGGAAAAAATGTACTTTTCTATGTATTGTTTTCAGGTCTGAATGTCGAAATAGTGACACGTGGAACTTTGTACAAGTTATCTCTACTGAAAAAGTATATAATCAGGTCATCTTGGGAGATTGGGCATAACTCTTTCTTGGAGAATCCAATTTTGATTAGACTGGTGGAATTAGAAAGAGGATGTAGAGGGCTACTGGAGGTTGCAAGTTCAAACCTTGGAGATCTAAAATTTCATAGATACAATAGATTCAAGATCGAGCTGCTAAAAGAAAGAAAAATAATGACTCAAATCAATAAAATAGTTCTAAACACCTAGTAAGCAAAATTGGATGGATGATTTGAAGAATGTGATTGAAGCTAAGATAAATAGTTTTATATGTGCCATGGAAGTTAATATCAATGGTAGGGAAGTAGATTTAAATAAAGACATGGAATATTTGAAGAAAGACATGGAAGGTTTGAAGGAAGGTGGGACAAAGATGCTACAAGAAAGGCCTCCTAATGACAAAAATGTAGTAGAGGAAACTCATGATGAGAAAAAAATAAATGTTAATCATGATTTCATAGAGTATAACATTGGATTGAAGAACCACCATATTCCAAATATCGATATGAGGAAGTTTGATGGCAAGGATCCCATAACATGGATACTATAGATGGAGAAATATTTTGATCTACATGATGTGAAACTGTTACAAAAGGTACACATTGCATCTTTATATTTATAACCAAATCAATTTTTATGGTACAAAGGGGTTTGTTCTCATAAACCACTTGTTACCTGGTCAATTTTCACAGAGGAAATGATATCACGTTATGAGGATAAAAAGAGAAACACCTTCTTTAGCTAATTGATAAATCTCAAACAAAAGGGTTCAATGG
>APFE030030422.1:19545-32282 GCA_000404065.3 Pinus taeda | reverse complement strand
AGGATTGATGTCTTCATAGGGAATTTAAAGGATAACATTCAACATGAGGTTCGTATTTGGGAACCTGATTCATTAGAGAAAGCATTCAAGTTGGCAAGAAAAATTGAAAGCAAAATTATGGCAACAAGAAATCCTACCACTCACAGTTATAAAGATGGAAGTGTTGTTGCTCCTATCCTTCCACAACCTATAAGGTTGACACCAAAAAAATTAGAAGAAAAAGGAGAAAATGACCTTTGTTACAGTTGTGATAGCGAATACACTAAAGGTCATAAGTGTGCCGAGAAGAAATTATTTTACATTGATTGTGAAGAGGAGGAAGAAAAGGATAAAGAAACATCAAAATAAGAGGATATACACCAGGAACCAATCCCAAAGAAAGAAGAAATGAATCTGACCATATCTTGTAATGCATTGGCAAGAATTACCACTCCTCAAATTCTTAATATAGAAGGACATATCAAGAAGAAAAAGGATAACCTCACTTTTGCTCAAAATGAAATGAAACAACAGGCAGATCAACATCGCAACGAAACAAGTTTTGACATAGCCGACTGGGTATTTTTAATACTACAACCATACAAAAAAATGTCCCTCAAGCAAGCTAAGAAGGATAATAAATTATCACCAAAGTACTGTGGTCATTATAAAGTGCTGCAAAATATTGGTACTATGCCATACAAATTGGAGCTTCCTGCATCTTCCCACGTGCCCCCAATTTTCCATGTTTCATGCTTAAAGAAGGTTATAGGTGACAAGGTCCCAGTTCAAACAATATTGTCCGAACTTGAAGATGAAGGAAAAAGTATATTGGAATCTGAAGCAGTCATGAAAACAAGAACCTGAAAGCTACGAAATCAATCAATTTTAGAGTATCTCATCAAGTGGAAGAACTTACCCGCTGAAGATTCCACATGGGAGGATGAGAATTTTATACAGAAGCATCCATAACTACTCAAGCATTCAGGACAACAATTTTTGAAGGAGAGGGGCATGTGAGGTCCCTATACTACTAGTGTAACACCTTATTGTTATTAGTGCAACCCCCTTATTGTATTATTGTTCCCGTATAGTCCCCATGTTGTTATTATTATGCCCTGTAGAATCCCACTACTGTTATTGTTGTGCTCCTACAATATTATTGTCATGTAGGCTTTGATTGTATTGGGACCCCTTATAATCCTACATATAAAAAGGATTCTTGTCATTCGTATCATCCAAGAATTGTTCATTTGTGTAATTTAAAGGAGGTTGCCCCCTCAAAGAGGCTGATTTTTAAGTCGTTGATCTATCTTTTATATCTTTTTGTGAGCTTGTTTCATAACATCTGGGGTTGCAATGCCATGGATGATGAAATTGCGTCAAGCTACTTGTGACATGCTTGCATAGTTTATTAGTGGACGACAAGAACAAAATTTGAAGTTGAAGGCAAAAATAAAATATCTAGAAGATACTTTAAGCTCAGGTCCTTTGTTTAAGACTCCACTACCAATACATAGACCACCATTGAAAATTTATAGTCTCGACGGATCTCATAGATTTGATAAACCTGTCAATCTTCTTAATGCAATGAAATTGTATATTATTAGTAATATATCTTAAATATTACAAATTATTGAATCTGCATGGTAAACAACTTTCAATTTGCAACATTTAAAGCATAGAACTAATTATTCTGTCAATTTGGTCAAAAGTGAGCTCAAGTGAGATAGGGAATTCATAGACAATGACCTACTAACTTTTAATCAAAATCTTGATTTATTGTCTTAAATAAAATAAAAATAATAAACAAGGGTTGCTAGATGCTGATCAGATGAAGCAGATCAAGTTTGCATGGTAAGAGAAAATAAAAACATTAGAGGACATTATTTTCTAGTGTTGAGGCATAGAAAATAGAAGAGCTGATTCATATCTCTAGGAACTAGCAATTGTTTGGGATTTAAGCTATCCATGCATTACATATGAGCCTACATTAATTTTGAAGACAAGTTAATGGATGAATTGGAGAAGCTGAAATAATCATAGGTAACAGATTCGATGATATAACTGATTTTTCTGTAAAGGAAATTAGAAAATGGATAATTACTTTTGTTAGTGTTAATGAAGAGTACTCTACCTTGGTTTCACATTTTCAAGAAGGAACTAGAGAAATTGAAGAGAAGATATTCAATGAACTTGTTAAACATGACATCACTGTCACTCCGACGAAATAATTCATTGAAGCTAAAGTAAATGAATTCATTGTAGAAAACATGATTATGAGAGATAGTTGATAGGTAAAAAATGTCAGGCTATGATTTTTCATATTGTAAGTGTTTTAACACATGAACATTTGTTTCTGTTCAAATATTAAACTATTGAAGTTTTCAGGGTACATTATGATGGAATAGTCTAAAACCTGAATGCAATTTCTTGTTTTTGGTTGCGGATGACTTTTATAGATTACTCTTGACGGGAGTCCAATCCTAATCCCCATTGGGATGAATGAATTTACTTTTCTGACTTATATATTAACATTTTAATAATGTTTTATGCAACAAACGCTTTTTTCTGGACCATGATTCTGTAACCATACCTTGTTTGAATTTTAGTTATTGCCTTTTCTATTTCTCAGTCTGTTTACTAATTATGTAAACATTTTTGAGATAAAGTTTTGCATGGAATGTTGTGTAGGCCCAAATTTTAGCATGTTGTACAAAAAAAACTAATTGAACATGTGTTTTCCAGTGTTTTCTTTGAGATTTTATATATTAGCTAATGTTTTGTAATTCATGATAATTAAAATGAATTTCTTTTTACTCTGTCCTAATACGAAAACTGTTTACTAGTTATATCAATAATTATTATATAATATTTTGCATGTGAACTTGTATTACTATGGATTCTGTAAAATTATTCAAGAACATTGATTGAACATAAGTTCATGAGACTATGCTTTTGAGCTTTTATATTCTATGAAATGGTGTGAAATTGATGACCATAAAAATGAATGTTTAGTAGGAGTTTTGGTTTATAGATATCTATTCCATTTGTAATGTTTATTTTAATGATAGATATAGTGATTAGAATTTGAATATGAATACAATTGTTGTTATTGTAACTACGTTCATTACTGTTCAAGGCCTGTGAAGCATAAAGACTCATTAATATGTTTGAGTTCTGTTTATAATGGAAATGAACGTTTGGAAAAAGTTTTGATTGTTATTTGTCTATTTCATTTGTAATGTTTGTTTTAATCACAACTATGGTGATTAACATTTGAATTTGAAACAATTATGGTTGTTGTGACTATGTTGATCACTATTGAAAGCTTCTCAGGTAGAGAGACTGATTATTCTGTTCCAATTGCCTTTATTTATGAATCCATGTACAAAAGCAAGAGTTACACACATCAGTGTTTCATTGTGCGGGGCTTAGAATGAAAATTTTCATAACATACCCAAGATTTTCATTGTGCAAAGTAAGCTTTTTGCTTAGAGTAAAAGCTCCACACAATGTAACATTGATTATGACTAAATCATATTTTTTTTATAATAAATTTTATCACTTTGTAAAAAAAACAAGAGGGACTTATGACATGATAAATTATTTTTCTCAACTTGAAAGCAAGATCTAATAATAATAATAATAATAATTATAATTATAATAATACATTAAATTATGGGTTCTATTTTCATAGCATTGTGCAAAATCTCCATACTTCATTTTGCAATAGTCAATGGTAAATGAGTATTTGTAAGTAATTTAGCTATAGACATGTACACTTTGTTTTCTTAAAGAAAATTAGTATTTAAATAACTCATGCTAGATGTAGAAACCTATTTCATTGTGCAAATATTTTCTTGTGTGAAGCTCATATTAAATATTACGCTGTGTGTGAAAAGCTTTCTCTGTGAAATGAAAGCATTTATTAAACAACTATAAACTTAAAAATCATAAATATAGATTAAATTAATTTACCTTTATGATGAAATCAAAATGATTTGATAATAAAGTTTATCAATTTCAAAAACCAATTAATAATGTTATTACAAATGCAAACTTAGTTATTTTTTAATACATACAAGAAAGCTTTGATCTAGTAAACCAAGAAATATAATAATATGTGGAGTTTTCATTATACAAAGGAATCTTATCTCTATTTCAATTGGATATTAAGGTTGTTCTTGAATTTTTATTATTTCATTCACACATAATCATTTTCTTTCGATTACCATTTGTCAAATAATGAAATGTGTAGCATTTTCTCTTTGCACAATATTTGTGAATACTATATGCATTTGTGATAAGCATATTTTTGATGCGTGTGAATAGTTACTGTTGTGTGGGAGAACGAGTGTGTGAAGCAAGGAATAAAAAATTTAATTCGTAGAGTAACAAAATATTTCATTGGAAATGTTAATGTTTTGCATATAAATTTCCAGTCAACAAATTTCTTTCTCGTACCTATTTTTGCTTCTTACGTTTGTGAATTAAATACTAATTATCGAATATTCAATTAAATGTTTTTTAATCTGTATGAGAACAATTATTGTTATTGAACCGATACTAATGCAATTTCATAATTGTAATGAATACGGAAAGGGCACGCTGCAAATGGAAAAGGCATGAAATTACAAACTAGCGTTATGTAAAACGGGAAAAAAAAAGATTTCATTATGCAGAGTATGCTTTCCTCATTTCTTTTACTCCGCATAATGACATTAACAGTTCAATATTCTTTTTGGCGAATGAGAAAATCAATACGTAATCAGGAATGGTAAATGATACTAGCTATAAACTGACATCGATATAACAGTGGATGTGATTCGAACTATGAAGTTGTTTCCTAATAGATATTATTGACAACTTGTAGGCTAACAATCATTATAAGAAAATATTCACATTTAATTTGGTTCGTACATGGAGTAAATGGTTTCTGAATTTTGAGATTTTTTAAAAATTATTTCCACTACCTGTCGAAAACATCAACTTTGCTACTTTTGAATTTCTATTTATTCAAAATGTTCTATCAAACATATTTCACACATAGAATAATAACAAATAGCGAAAACGAAAAAAAAAAACACAAAATTTAAAATTAGCATTATAATTTTGACATTCGTTTCAAAATTTTATTTGGGAAATGGATTCAGTACCATCAACAATCACCACAATATCGAAAATCCTGAAGCTTGATAGCTATAATTTGGTCTTCCAAAAAATTATGCTGGGTTTTCTAAGCATAATGCTAGAATTTCTATTGTTTTTTGGGCAGAATTGTGGCCCATATTGAGTATGCGAATTATCTATACGATTTCCTGTAAACGTCGACTTTTCTATTTTGAATTTCTATTTATTGAGAGTGTCTTGAAAAAGAGATTTCACATGCAAAATAGTAACAAGTGGTGATTGTTTAGCTTATCGATAAATCTATACTAAAAGGGAAATGAAAACGTTACTGATTGAAAAAATATTTTAAAGTTACAAAGCGAAAATGCATACCGAGGGAAGGAAATAAGTTATTTGCACAAATATGATTAAATCACTTGTGCTTATCAATCAAATCTTTCTATGGTCAGCCGTGTATCAACAATATGTGAATATCTCATCGGAAGAGAAGAATAGTCATAATATTTGGTCTAGGGGATTAGTGAATGTTTCATGCGTCTCAGAAATGTTTGATTTCAGAGAAATATTTTATTTTTGCACATAGAATTTTGATTTATAGATGAGAACAATTATGTTAGAAACCAAAAATACTCTTATTTATTCAACTTCAAAGGCATTGACGCGCATATTCAAGCTATCAAATCTAGATATATGCTTAAATTTTTCAAAAGAAAATATTTTTTTAGAGTCACAAGAAGGTGGCTTGAACATCATTCAAAAATTCGTTTTGCCAACTTCTAAGGTTCCTTCTAATCTTTCCTTTCTAGATGTTACTTCGTTTAGGCAAATGTTTAGAGAGTTTTGTTTAATTTATGCCTATATAATGGGATAAGAAACTACTATGAGTGTCCCAAGATCCATTGTCTATGTGCTCTTTTATTCACATATAAAAAATATTTATTTGACTGGGCTGATCATATTTCAAATGAATTGGATTTTCAATTAGTGAATTTGTTCAAAAGAAATAGATTCTTCATGATGGTGTATTTTATAACAACCCTAGTCTCAAGTCATTTATTTGATGACTTGCCGCATAACCCTAACTTCATTTTTAATGAAGCACTGATGCAGTTATGGTATCCCATATTGTGGAGGTAGGAAGCTACTTCAATTTTTTGTCTAATTAAGGATATTTTTGTAAAACAAGTTATTTGCATGATAATTAGACAATAGCCCCATCGATATCTGGTGAAGTGCAAGTTTTCCTGTGGGGAAAAGGGACACATGAAGAAAGAGGAAATAATACGGTTATTCGAGTTTATGGGTTTTGAGGTAAACCACTATTGCTTTCAGGAATTTTTATAGACAGTTATTTTGTTGTCGAAGTCTGCAGGTAGTACTATGATTGACAAGTTATATTTGAATAGAAAAAGAAAATGATTTATTTCTTTTCCATTTACTGTTGGACAAGTAGTTGTGAAGAATGGAAGCCACCTTACAGAGTTTACGAAGTCTTTGCATAGATTCAATTTAAAAGAAGCTGAAGCCTGGTGAGATGTTGATCCAGAAAGCCTATTTATCGCACATCTAGGTGCTATTAAATATGAGAGCACGTTAACAATACTTACAAATGAAATCGAAAAAATTCAAAGTTCTCCAAGAAATAATCAAGAACCGATATTGAGTGCTAGAGAAATTGTTGAAGGATTGAGCATCAAAGGAGGTGGAAACCCTTCCCAATCTTTAGCTTGCACATCCAAGAAAGGAGGTGGAAACCCTTCCCAATCTTTAGCTTGCACATCCAAATCTAGTCTTGCTTCATCTTTGAGTGAAAGAAAGCAAAAATATAGTGAAAGTGAAAATCTGATTCATGGTAAGCTATCAACTAGTGGGGATGATGGGGATTCTCGTCAGACATTTATTTTAGACAAAATACACATCACTGCATTGGCCAAACCCGAAGGTACCTTGAAAATAAGAAGCATTGAAGAAGCTATGAATGTCGAAATTGGAAGTGGTCCACTACGTGATTGGGTTAATACTTTTTTGAAAAAAATTTAGAAAATAATGGAGAAAATTACTAAAGAAGCTTCTAGTTTTGGTGATCACTCTGTCACTTTTCAAGATGAAAACTATAACAAGGACAATAAAACATTCAAAATTGAAAAAGTAAAGGTGCATAGTAAAAACGTTAATGACAAAGTAGAAATGAATGTTGATATGTTTGGAATCATAACCAGTGGCCTCATGTGATTCCATTAAACTACTAGTAATTCACTTGCAGTGTCTATTGAGCAACAGGAATCAAAGAACCTAGTAATAAAAACAAAAATAAAAGATATGGAAATTGATTTAAATTCGGGTCCTTTGTTGATGACTCCACTCATGTTACAGACACTGCCAAAGATTAGAAATAATTAAACATGCATGGAAAACAATTTTTGATCTACTACAATTAACACAGGAAATAAACTCATTTGCTGATTTGGTGAGGAGTAATATTAACAAAGACAAATATTTGATTAATAATTACTTACTTTGTTGTAGTCAAAGTATTGAATTGCTGTTTGATCTGGACAAAAAAATAGAGAACTCCTAAATGCTAATCCAATGAGGCAAATCAAAGCTAGATGGTCTAAAAGTATCAATACACTAGAAAACATTATTTTTGAATGTGAAAGTATAAAGAATAGAAGAAGTGATGTGTTTCTAGAGGCCGTGAAAACTAAATATCTAGACGGTCCATGCATCATATGAAATTCTTAATTTATCACTAAAGATACACTAATAGTTGAATTGGAAAATATAAAAGAGTCAATGGAAAACAATTTGATGATATAACTGATTTTTCTCTAGAAGAAATTAGCAAATGGCTAGTTAGCTTTGTTAGTATTAATGACGAGAAGTTTGTCTTAGCTACTCAATTAAAAAAAGAGGCCATGGAGATCGAAACATATATATTCAATCATCATGTTAAGCTAGATATTACAATCGGTCTAGTGAATAATTTCATTAAATCTATGTTGAAGACATTGGTTCAATAGGTCATGAATGCAGAAGACAACTGATAGTGAAACAATTAGCATATATGCTTTCACATACTGTAAGTGTCCTTAAATATTCACATATTTGTTTTCTATTTGGTACTATTTAGTTATTGGGATTTGTTTATTTTATTAATGTCACCTAGTCTAGTTTTTAAATGAAGTTCCTTGTTTTATTTTGTAGTTGCCTTTTTCCATATTACGGTTCATGAGAGCCCAACCCCGGTCCCCATTGGGATGAACACATTTATTTTTATATAATGTAGGAGTAGACAGTTGAAGAGAAGATTCCAAAATAACATAGTGAATGAGCTAATGAATTGATCTATTGATCATTTTCATTACCGATATAAGCGATTTGCACAGAGAATTAGAGTTCTTAATGCTTTGAATAAGATCTTGTATGCATCTGTATTCTGTGACATTGCTCAAAAACATTAATAGGGAATAAGTTGCTGATCATAGTTATAATGAACAGTCGAGAACAACTTTAGCTTTGAGATGTATGTTTCATATATTGTGTTTATTTTAATCATAACTATGATGATTTAAATTTGAAACTTGATACAATTCTTGTTACTGTGATTGTATTGCTTAATCTTAGATACTTATGCTTTGAGCTTCTATATTATGTCATGCATACATATGCCAATAACACATGCCAATAACACATAATAGAAATGTAGTTAAGAGTTTTATATATTTTCAAGTAATTTTATTTGTTATGAAGCTTGAATATTGTTGATTTCCTTAATATTTTAAATTTTTGCGGACTGCGACAATCCAAGAAAGGATTTTATTACACTTTTCCCATATCTACCTACTATACACAATGGAAGATTTTTCCTATTTTTCGAAATGAAATTGATATATTGATTTTATGTGATTTCGATTTTCAGTTATACAATTGCTTGATATAAAGCATTTAAATCTGAAGCAAAATAAGAACTTTGTGGAAAATGAACCGATATTGTTCAAGAAAGAAAAAGAAATGCGGAAAATTTTGTGTAGAAGGATTTAATTGTATGGAAAGATTCATTGTGTAGACTACAAAACCTTTAATAAATTAATTAGTGGTAGATAATCTTGTGTAGAGCTTTAATTGTGCACAAAGATTTCATAAACAATGAACGAGTATTTTTCCGCAGACTTTACCATAATGGAGTAATGAATATTTGCAGAAAGAAGTTCATTGTCCCTCTGCACTCCATACAATAAAAACATTGACGTTCCTAGTGCAAAATGAATCGTCCACACCTACACATTTCCTTATAATTCTAAGACATACTGTTGATTGGATACATGTGCAAAGTGCGAAGGTGTCAACAAAATCTATATACAAAGAGAAGAAAAAGTGCAGGAGTGCTTCGTGCAATAAAACTTTTGAATCCACTTCTACACTCCACACAAAACTCTATGCATAAAGATCTTCACACTGCGAAATATTTTCGTACAAAGCTCTTTATAGTGAAATGGCGCTTCTACAACTAGCGATACCATTTTGTTAGTGCTAGATGCAAAGCTCCACATAGGTCTAGCAAGTATTTTCATGAAATAAACTTAAGCCTATTGAAACTCCTAGCTCCTACAATGCGGAGGTGTCTGGCCTATGTTTCTACATGACAAATGCTTCACATGCTACCCCAAACAAATCACTTCATGACATATTTGTCAGCATTATAATATTAATAAACATGAAAATTAGACATGTTGCGATCTCAAATTTGAATGGAGCTTCCTGTCGTGTGGAGGAAACTTGCCTCTGCATAATGAGAGGAAACTTTCCTCCTCACACTGCCATGAAATTTTCACCATATTAGACAACATCACTATGTGCTAATTATTTTTCATATATATTGAATTGTGTGCCCAATGAGACCTAGTTGATAATGTGAATAAAATTTCTCACCTTGGAATTAAGAAACAAAAGTTAATACCTTTACCATGTTTATCAAGTTCCTTAAAGAGGGATAGATAATGTGCATAGATTTTCTTGTACGAACAAGCAGTGTGTAGAGATTTCTACATAGGGAAAGCTACAAACAATTTTAGCAATTCTTTTTATGAAATCAACTGAAGCCTATTGAAACTCTTAGCTCCTACAATGTGGAGGTGGTTGGCCTATATTTCTACACGACAATTGCTTCACATGCTAGTAGAATTGATAATAGAATTAAAATCAGTGAGAACTAAATGCTTTCATGAAATCCATATTGGAGGACATCACATAAACAAAAATGGAATGATCTCATTAATTCACTATAACAACATTTCCTGAAAATTGAACGAACCTTTAAACTATTGTTTAGTGTATTGTGCTCCTTGCAAAAAATAAAAATAGCCTTAGTCTCCAAGACACATTGTTGAAGGGATACATGTGTGGATGCAACAATAAGAACTATGTACAGAGAAAAACAAATTCAAATCCACTTCCGCACTCCGTACAAGGAAAACACTATTTGCACTTTTGCATTGTAGCATTAGTATCTAATACTAAATGAAGTCTCCTTCTAACTATTAACTATGTTCAGTGGAATGTATAAATCCAAAAATAGTACGAGTGGGCACTTCGACATTTTGCACAATGTATCAAAAAATCTTAATGTTCCTTTATAATTCTAAGAGGGAAGCGAGATTTGCACAATGAAACTTTGATTATGACGCAATAAAATGTAACTTTAACATCATATTGTCACTTATATAAATTTCCTTATATTATTAGGCGGAGGTTCAGAAAAAGTATTATTGACACATTGTGCGGAGGTGCAGAAAACGTAACGTTGACATATTATTCAAAGGTGCAAAACATTGTGCAGAGTGATTGAAGATTATGTGGATCCTTAATACAATTGCCTGTTCTATTTGATATATGTAAAGAAATTGGATATAACATATTCAAAGGATAGAGGGCATGCTCTGGAGTGGAAAGGATCTTTTCAGTTTTCTGGGATTATAAATAATATGCATATGCATAATTAATTAATACTAATGGTAGATTTAATGAAAATGGGGCAAGTTGTGGAGTAGCAATACTTTCAAAGAAGGAAGTAATCATGAAGAACTGCTAAGGAAACATTGACGTAGTGCTATTGAAAAATTTGCATTTGCTACTGCTTATCAGAAATGGAATGGTGGTGCTCTTATTCAAGATTTTATGCAAAATTAAATGAGCTGCCTCTTTTGTGCGGAAGAATGATTCTATGGGACAGGAAACGAAAACATTATTTCCTAATGGTTTTTGTTTGTTTGTTTTTTTTTTTTTTGTTTGTATACATTTTTGTGTGCCTTTCTGTATACAACATTACATGTTATAGAATACATAAAATATACAACAAAAAAAACATGGTTGTATAATGTGATAATAATAATCAAACGAGGCGAAATTAATTTAACACTCTTTTGCATTTAAGACTTTAAAGATTTAGTTATGTGAAAGAGCGGTTGCATAGAGCTATGAATTTTTGTGGACTAGAGGACGTATGGAGTATGAGGTATGTGTAAGAGATTGAGGTGCAGAGGGAATTTTTCTCCATAGATGCAAATTTAATTTGACTAGGAACACAAACTTCAAGCCATAATGTAATAGGAAAAACTAGAAAGAGAAGGAGGGTGGGTGGGAATTTCTTCACTGGCAACAAGGCAACTATTTCTATTTTCTTTATCTTTTATTATCTACAAATTTAGTTGTGAATGAAAGATGTGCAGAGAATGGGGTATGTGCTAGAGAAAGTGCACCTTTTAGAAAAATTATCATTGTGTACCATTGTCTCTAACTGTATAAGTTATGCTTTTCTTCATTCTCTCATATTTCACATTAAATTAATATTTCAAATCTACTTTTGCATATTTCTTCCTAATTTTTCTTATATAGTATTTCTGGCATAGTTCTCCCACAATGTTTCTCTTTCTTTTGCATATCAGAAAATTAGTGTTATTAAACAAAATAGCTTTGAATTTTCCAAGTAGATTTGATTTTTTTCATTTATAGAGACGATAAACCAATATTAAGGTTTGATATAATCTTTAAGCATTCCTCACAATGTAATTTATTTAGCAATAACCATTATCTTTTCAGTCACCTTCAACATCTACTTTGAACTAACAATATTCAATCAGTTTTAGCACATTTAATTGTCCAAAGCTTTTCTTGTGAGGAGCTTTCATTGTGTGACAGGGAGGATGGGGGCGGGGGTTGTATTTCTTTAACTAGTGTTTTTTCATTGATAACAACACAACTATTGCTACTATCAATTTATCTTTTATTATTCTACACATTTATCTGTGTGGAAGGAATGATCTGTGAAGGATAGGGTATGTAAAAGTGTTGTGAATCTATATGGAATAAAGAATTAGTGCAAAGGAAAAGATATGTGTGGGAGAACGAATGTGCAGAGAAAACTTTATTTTGTGAACATAATTAATTTTAAAATATTATGCATTTAAAACTTTTATAAATTTTCATATTTTAAGATTTATTTTAATAAATCAAACACAAGCGCACCTCTTAGCAAAACTTTTGTATATGAAAATAATAATAATTTCGAAGAATATTTTTTTTTTACTCTTCAATGATATATTGAATCAAATTTATTTAATGTTAAA